>VDFB02044027.1:0-68481 GCA_007258455.2 Sequoia sempervirens
GCAATCTTTCTTGATGTGGCCAAATTTATGACAGTAATTGCACTGTATATTTTTCTTCTTCGGACTGGTGGAGCGCTGACTTGAGCCTTTCTGCTGTGAAGGCTGACCTTTACCATGATGCTTTGACTGAGTTTTTGCTGCAAAGGCCTGCTCCGTGGAGGATGATGATTCACCGCTACCGAACTGTTGTCTCCAGCGATCCTGCTGCAACAGGATAGTGCACAAATTCGGAAACTTGAGATCAACATTAGCAGACGTAATGTTGAGGGTCTCTATGAAATGTTCATAGGACTTCGGTACACTCTTCAGGGTGATCACAACCATGTCTTCCTCCTCCATTTTCCGACCAATCGCCTCCAACTGATCTCTGATCTCCTGGATTTTATTCAAGTGCGCTCGCAGAGTTGTCTTCTCATCCATCATGATAGAAAACAGCATATTCTTCAAGAAAAACGCACGGCTTTTGTCGGAAGTTTCATGCATATCCTTCAAGTGATCCCAGATCTCCTTAGCTGATTTTCGCAGTGGAATCTGAGAAAGCTGATCATCAGTAACCGAAAGCTTAATAAGCATGACGGCTTCACGATTCTGCTCATCAAATTTATCCTGATCCTTACCTGCCGCTTCAGGACGAGTAGTGTTGCCGAGGATCATCTGATCAAGGCAGCGGTATTCAAAAATTGTTAACATCCGCTGCTTCCAGGTGTTGTAATTTTTGCCATTAAATCTCTGGCTGCCCTCCAGCATTAAATTGCTTAAACTGGCCATCTTCACGCTTTTCGAGGCACAAAAAACGAGGTACTGAGAAGAGGCTGATGCACGAAACTCGAGGCACGAATTGCAATGCAGAAAACAGGGACAGATTCAGGTACAGACTGCAGAAAGTACAGTGTACTGATGGCACAAAATTCGAGGCACGGAAAACGATGCACCCAGAAAATTCGGAGACCAACCCAGTTGAGCTCTCGAAAAACCCACCAGGAATCTATAATCGAAAAAAAAAATTGACTTTTGATGAAGAAGAAACGAGCAAAACCCTAGTCGGCCAGTTTTTCCTCGGCCAAAATGCGCATGATGTAAAGAAAATCATGTCTTTACAAGAGCTCGCTGGGCCGATTTGCGAGATGCGCCCAAAACCATGGGCAGAAATGCACAACAAATCAGAATCGCGATTCAACAACCGTGATGAAAACGCCGCTCAACAAAAACAAGGGTCGCTGTGGGACTCTGCGTAGTCCTCCAAAACACGCGCCAACAAGGTAGACACGCTGGTCGTGGAGCCGGCGATCGACCAAAAATTGCCGTAAACATCGCCATTCAAAAGAAACGCTTACACAAGCGTAGTCACTTCAAAGATCGCGCTTTGAAGACGCCAAAGAAACGCCGCGGGTTCAAGTAATAAAACACCCACGTAAAATCACGGGATTTGTCCTGAACAAAGAAATGCGACCAGAAAATGGCGAACACAAGAATGAAATCCGCGGCCAAGTAAACACGAAATCGCCCCAGAAACCCTCGAATTTCTTTCAGAAGAGCCACATAAATTCCGAAAAGAAAATTCGAAATTTTTACTCAAAGAAAAAAATCTTCAAAAAAGAGATTTTTGAGAATTTTTAATTCATAAAATTCAAGAAAAAATCTTAAAAGATTTTTATATGAATTAAAAATTCACAGCTGAGCAATCTGGCTCTGATACCATATTATGCAAGTAATTGGTAAATTAATTGATTTATTAACAATGAGCGAGACGCTCAATAAATAATTTACAGGATTTACAAAACTGGAAAGTTTCTAAAAAGAAACTCCAGATAAGATCGGAGACGATCTTATCTCTATCTTACAATATCTTACAATATTGAGCATTAATAAACATTATTTTAATAGAGGATATCTCAACAAATTCATTTTTGGAAAATGAGCAAGTAAACACATTAGAGCCACAAGCTAAAAAGGTTTCAGTAGTTACTATCGTGGGTTTTGAGCATGCAAGAATTATTAGATAGACAATGAACAATAAGCAATCTAGGAAGGCTAACACTAATTGGGAATCAAAAATGAAGGATTCATATGACAATTGGTTAAAGTTAGGCCAATATGAATGGGCTAAACAAGAAATTGATTTCCAATTTGATAATAGGAATAATTTTCAAATTTTCCATCGGATTGCAAATAACCCACCTTTTGAAATGGATATAGAGAGATTTGTTTATTAGGATAACCCACTCTTTAAATTGAAGGTAGAAACATATACTGGTTCAAGTTTTGCAACTTGTGATAATATCAGTGTTCCACGGGGATGTGTCCCCTCCCGAAGACCTCGTGTTTCCGAGATGGGGACGCCTTAGAGACTTGGGGAACTGGGGGGGTGTCCCCCTGTTGCCTTGCCACCATCGTTGTCGTCTCCGAAATGTCGTTGAGATGTCGGGGTCTCCGAGACATCCTTGAGACGTCTGTGGGACTCCTAGGAGTCTCCTCCGGCCAGGTGACCAAAAAGCAATTTTTTTAAAAAAAAGTCAATTTTCTTTGAACTCTGTGCCCAAGGTTGAACCCTTATGGACTATGGGCTCCACCCAAACCCCGCAAACTCTATAAAACTGCTTCCTATCCTCATTTTAATTCACAAAAACAAATCAACAAGAAGCTATTAGTCCGAGTGTGAGAGTGAGCTGCAAGTGTAAGGTGAAAGAGTGAGAATGAAGAGCAAAGGGATAAGGAGGGGCAAGAAGAAGAGCAAGAAGAGGAGTGATAGTAAGTTAATTTTCACTTCAAAATTCAAATGTTTAAAATTAGTTTCCCAAAGTTTCATTTGCAATTCTTATACATCTTTTTATAACTATTTTTTCAAGTACTATATGTATTTTAGTGCTGCCCCTTCCCCCCCCACCGCCACCTCGCCACTATCGCCCTGCCGTCCCCAAACTTAAGCCCTTGGTCTCCCCCGCCCCCCATCAAGAAACTCTGTGGAACTATGGATACTATCAGAATAGTGCAGCAAAAGTTGAATTATAAAATAGATCTTCATAAAAAACAACTATTGAGAATGCCAGAAGTTGCAAGGTAAAAACAATTAGTAGTCTTAGGTATGATTCAACAAGTTTTGCAGGACAAAATGAATCATCAAGCAAAACTATTTAAAGACAAGAAAGACTAAGTTGTTAAGCAAGATTTAGCAACAATTAGACAGATAATGAAATACACTACATAATTACTGGTAGAAAGCATGGAACATCAGTTCATTTAAGGACGAAACTTGAGGACGAAAGTTAACTTGAGGACAAAACTGCTCATGGCAGAAATTGAAGGACGGAAACCCACAAGTGCTCTTGTAAAGTTAAAGGATGAAAAACCCTAACTTGGCAGAATTTGAACACATTTCAAGACATTTATATAAAGAGAGATAACTGCAAATTAGAAGAAATATTACAGCAGAGACTTGAGAATAAGTTTTATACTTTGAAAACCATGATATAAGCTTTAAATCTGAAGTATATATAATCAGAATTATAATTTTTAGGATAAATTAATAATTATAATCAACTATGCAATTATTATTGAGAGTTAGGGTTATTTATTTAAGGAAAAGTAAGGAAAATTTAAAAAGGGACATTACAGAAATTTAGCAATTTGAACTTTAAAGAGTGTTTAGTGAAAAACAAAAATGAATACAGATAAACTAAAATAAAGTACTAGCAAGGTTTGGTTAAAGCTAGTAGAGGTCTGTATAATCCTTGTTTCTTGTTTGTATGTTTAGCTACGGTACATATCAAAGATTTGATGTAGCTTTGCTTCTTGACTCCAATATCTGTTGTAGGAGATTTGATGTGTCTTTTTCTCTACTTGAAAGTGTCTACTGACTTTGTTAAAGTGTGATTCTTAACTCAATTTGCAGTTTTCTTCACTGATGGTACAAACAGGTGTAAAAAACAATTTACATTTAGATATCACAAAATGATTTACCACTTTGAAAAATATGACATACCATTGCAAAACCTGGATCTGTATCGTACTAAAGTGATGAAGTCGTAGGATCCTATCCACAGAAATCAATAATAGTGAGAAGCAGCATGAGTTCTGGATGATAGTCAACTACTACGAAGTTGCTTGCAAGTTTGAGCTTGAGATTCAAGTGAAACTATTGCAATTATCTTGGCTATTTTTTGATGCTGCAGATTCTGCAGCTTGGTTTGAGATTCTCTCAATTATATATGTCTATCACATTAAAAGATAAATTAATCATAGATGATGTCAAAAGGAGCAAATCATTAATAAGGTCAATTAAGGAGGCAGTTCAGATAAAACATAATTTGATAAGTTATCCATGCTGAAGGATGAAGGATGATCTCTGGTTTTAGTGAGTTTGTACATGACCACCTGTTCTTTGTGGGACTTATTCTCCTTGAATGTACAAATTAGCTTGTTTATGGGAGTTCCATACCATCTTCATATCATAGTAGCCTTTGTAGCAGTCTTCTGTACTCCATTTTGTATGACATTGATTTAATATTCTTTGATAAATAGTATGTAATCTACATTTTCTAGATGTTAACCTTGCTAGAATTTTAGTTAGTACATGAAAGACTTACTCTCTTTATCGTTAAGAATTGATATGATTTCATGATTTTGGTTCATGAAATACCTGCTGTATACATTCAACCATAGTTTACATACTCTCCGATTACTCTCCGAGTAGCCGAGTAATCTCCAAACAATTTGCATGCCGAGTAATTTCTGCTTTTAATCGCGGGTAGTAAGCAGATGGATTTTCTCCCATCAAATTATTGAGTAACCACCAGTAGCTCGCAAAAAACCCACAAACTTGGCATGTTTGTGTGTGTATAAATATGTTTGTGTGTGTATATGCATGCAAACTTGGCATCCTGTGTATGTTTATAGATATGTATGTGTGCACAGTACAGTCCCGAGTATACACATACATAAATATCTACACACATTTGCCGAATATTTGCCGAGTATTTACCGAGTATTTGCCGAGTTTTTCCCGAGTCAAAATTTTTGGGCTTGCCGAGTACTCGCCGATTCCGAGTATGTAAACTATGCATTCAACTTCCTTTTCTTTACCTTACAGCATGTCTATGGGTAATTAGCTGGTTCTTATAATGTTCTAGTCTATGATAAGTTCTTTAGATGATCTACAAGTTCTCATTCTTGATTATTCCTTTGTCTTCAACAAAAGCATTCATATGATTATCTTGCAATATTATATATTTTTTGTGTTTGTGCCGACGCTTCACCCTTAACTGTGATTTTCAAGTTGCAAATGTAGTTACTATTTAGTAGTTTTTAATAGTGGAAGCCCTTGTTCTTGATCACTGAATGCACTTGCAGTGACCAAGCTTGCACACTGAGCAGCAGTACCTTTGGGAAATTTATAAATATGTATACGTTTAACTTCCACTTTCTTTACCTTACAGGGTGTCTGTAATTATTAGCTGGTTCTTATAATATTCTAGTCTATGATAGGTTCTGTAGATGATCTGCAAGTTCTTATTCTTGATAATTCCTTTGCCTTCAATGAAAGCATTCATATTTGCATTTGTCCCTAGGCTCCATCCTTCTCTGTGATTTTCAAGCTGCAAATGGTCAAGCTTGCATACTGAGCAGCAGGACCTTTGGGAAATTTAGAAATATGTCTAGAGACCAAGCAAACAAAATAAGACATCATGAAAAGTAAATTGAAAGAGCTCTTCCTTAGATTACATTTCTAAATCTCTAAAAGATAGAATAGATACAGGACTCTCCTGTCTTCAAAATTTAATGAATTATTCCGGGTGAAAATGTATTCATGTTCTAAACTTCTTTGTGCTATTCATTTGGGAGACCTGAAGTGGATCTTATGATGTTTATGATTTTAAAATCAACCAGAGAATTGATTTTATGGCAATGCATTCTTTCTTGAGGACTCAGTTGATAGTTGTCTTGGTCCTCTTAAATTATTCCTTGTGTTTAAATAAATGTTATTATTTGTATCTGTAAAAATTACTTTACACAAGGCATGTTTGTTTATGGCATTCCACTTTTTCAGGGGAATGCATACTTCGTGTGTGGCATCACAGCTCAGCAATTCAGCCCTGCAAGTGCCCAATTTGTCGGAGGCCAATCAACCTCTTGATACCATGCGAGTCTGCAACTCGACGGCGCAATGAGCCAGAGGTGGATTCTATCCTTAAAAAAATTGAGAGATATAACCGTATATTTGGTGGAGGCTCAGTTGGATTTTTCCAGGTAGGCCAAATGCCATTCACTCTGAATTAATTGTTATTAGGAACTATTAGTTACATGATGTACGCATATTACAAGAAATGGGCCTAAATTATGCATGATTAATGTGCATTTTGGCCCTATGTTTCTTTTTCATTCCAATGGTGACAAGGGTACTTATTCCTGATGTTTTTATTAGTTCTTCAGAACCTATTTTTTTCTATAATCATTTCAACATTAATCATGGATTGGACCATTGGAACCATATTATAATATTTTTCCCTGTCCATCAGTCATTGTAGCTCAAAAAAAGGCAGCGGACATTTACCATTCCAAAAATGCGGTCCTTACCTTTACTGTGAGATTCCAATGAAGACTTAAACATAGATTCCTGTTGCTATTATATTATAACATGTGAACCATTAGTCATTGTAGCTCAAAAAAAGGCAGTGGACATTTACCATTCCAAAAATACGGTCCTTACCTTTACTGTGAGATTCCAATGAAGACTTAAACATAGATTCCTGTTGCTCTTATATTATAACATGTGAACCATTCCTAGGCAACTGAATTGAGCTTACGTGACAACTGCTCTACATTGTAGTTTGCTAAAGATGTCCATTGTCTGCCCTGCAAACACAGGTAACCAGTTGCATGGATCCCAATTCTTAGAATATTCTAACTATATCCTGAAAAGATCAAGCTTGAGTTATTTGGTTAGTATTTAATAATTTATGGCATGGTTCTAAAATCTTTGATATAATCACCCCAGTTGACACCTATTTGCTTTCAAATACTTGAAAGTAAAAGTTTCTTACTTTCTAATGCCCAGCTGTTTTCAACATATAATCTTTCTGTGTACTGTGGATTCATATGATGCGATCTTCTCATTGGTTTTACCTTATTCTCCAACTGTAAATTTATGTGATGAACCCTTATTTTTCTACATTGAGGCAAAACTATTCTAATCCTCTTTAAAAATATTAGTAACTGTAAATGTTAATTCTGCATTCTTTTCTATAGATGTAATTGAATTTTGAGGTTCTTCCTTGTATAATTAACTTGAGGTTCTTTCATAGTTTGTAGATTAATTTTGCGAGGGTGGTCCTTATAATTCACAAGTTTTGAAACTGTGTGCTTTTGTTGTAATTGGTGATTGTAATGTCCCCTTTTTGGGTGTGCATTAGAGTTTGGTGGTTTAGCCTATCATCGGGTCCTCATAGGCTAATCAGGGTGATTAGAGGGCCTAGTGTTGGAGTTTGCTAGCTCCTCAGTTGGTTGTTGGCAGTGTTTTCATCTCCAGATCCTTAGTTTGTTCAGAAGTGATGTTATTCAGGGTGTTTTGGCTCCGTTTTAATATACTTACTATTTATAGTAAGTTAGTGTGTTGATAGAGGCCAACCTTACTATTTTTAGTAAGGCATCCTGTTGAGTAGAGTGTGTAGTGGGTAAGCCGGTGGCAAAGTCAGAATTGATGAATGACGTTTATTTATGGAGTTTTAATTATTGTTAAAGTAAAGTTTTAATAATAATTAATTATTATAAAAGTGCACATCATTTAAATATTTTATTGACTTTATTATGAAGGGGTTATTTAACGATTATAAAGTCAATTATATAAAGTGCATTTAAGTCAAATTATAAAGTGCTTTTGATGGGCGCCCACTTTGAGGGTTAATAAAGTGTGAAAACAAATTGAATATATTTTATTTTAATGATTATATTGCCTTCATATGAAATCGACCTCGAGGATAAGTATATAAAGGCTTTTTGAAAGGGAATTCATTCATTCTTGTTTATTTTCTCAACTTTGGCTTTGTGCTTTGATATTGGAGGTGGAAACTAGGGTTTTCAGCTCCAACGATTTTGGAGAGTGTGGCTTCTTCTTGAATTGAGCTTTCCGAGGGTGTGAAAGATCATCTTAGGTTTGCTTATTGGTGACTTTATCTTAGAAGTCACATTTGTGCTTAATTGGAGAGATTTATCAGTTTTCATGAGGGATTAAAAGGCAGATCAGAAGTTTTAAAGCTCATCCTTGAAGAACATTTAATTGCTGGCTGTGCCTTTCCACTTGGCACGTGGGAGTCTCCTTGTGCATATTTGAGTGATTAACTTCTGATTTCAATGAGGGTTTGAAAGAGCAGATTTATATCATTTAAAGAATGACCATTTGAGATCATTTTATTCACTGTTTGCATCCACTATAACCAGCACGTGGGTGTTATGCAAGGGTAGAGTTTATCTCAACAGGCTGTATTATTATTCTTTTCTAGGCGTATGAAGTGGTGGCTGAAACGCCTATGCTTTAGGCTTGCAATCTTCTTCTTGGAGGACGTCCAGGTCATTGTTTCAATCTGCAAATAAATTAAAACTGGAGAAAGCTCATTTCTGAGCTAGGCGTCTAAACTGCTCTTTCCAGATTTGTTGTTGTAATAAGTTCAGACCAGCAATGGATGTTATTGAACTTCTGGGTATGATTAAATTATTGTGCAAAGTAATGTTGTTCTGATTTGGTTAAGTTTTGTATTGCAAGATCTGAATGGTAAACCTGATTTGAAATACATATGTAAAGAGTTATGCTACAGCAGTTGGCTTCATTATAATAGTTTGTCAATATTCTTTATCTTGCATTTGTGTTTCCATTGGTATTACGTGGAAAACTATATCTTTTAACCATTTGAAAATCATCCAAAGAGCATGAACCCAAAAAACAAATAATCAAGCAAGGCATAAATATTAATTTGCAAGTGTTCACCTGGGGTGGGACATTTCAGTGGTATCAGAGCGGTTTCCTGCCATCTTGTTGGGTGAGTCATTGAAATTCAGAACAAAGGAAATATGGTTTTAGACAAATCCATGTTTGAATTGATGCAAAATTTGTATGATTTGATGAGGGATCTTGAAACTAAATGAGGATATTTAAAGCTGTTTGCAAAATTTGAAGGAAAGGATAAGAAAAAAGAACTGCTTCAAAATGATTTTTGGCTTACAGGTGATCATGGGCAAGGAGTTGCAGCAGGCAACGAGAATGAATCAAAATGTGATGATGAACGTATTGAGGAGCAGGTAGAAGAACATGTGTTCAAATCTAAAGTGATTGATGATGAGAAGGTCTTACATCTCGATGATAGTTTTGTAGAAGCTCTTGATGTTACTTTCAGCGCTCAAGAAGTTGTTATCAACCCTAATAACAATTCTGATTTTTATGACAGCAGTCATTCTTTTGAGTGTAACCATGATTTAAATGTTATGGCACGTGTGGGGAATGTTATAGGAAGGACTTCTAATGTTGGCATGCAAGCTGTGAGTGTCAAACACGAGGAATGTATGGAGAATACAAGCCATAACAGTTCTGATGTTTGTGACAACAGTCTGATATCTTTGCATCAGCATGAGATAACCACCATTACACATGAGAATGATGGTTGCGAGGGGTTGTCTAATGTTGATACTCAAGCTATGGGTATTAATGATGCTTTATGTGTTGTGGATTCATGCCACAACAAGACCGATTTTATAGATCAGACCATGGAAGATAAATTAGAAAATTTGTTTAATGGAGAATGGTCCTAGGATAGCTCTTTGGATGAACAAGCATCTACTTTGGAAGAAGTGTGCGATGATAATGTCAAATCAGCAGCTTCTAACATGTTAGTTGAGCCATCCTATGAGGCACATAACAACAGTACCTTTGCTGATGATATGTGAAAAATTGATGGCACACATGATGATGGTTACCAAACAGTGAGTGATGATGATTCGACCTCTTATCATAGTGCTGATTTCAAATAAGAAGATTTGTGTAGAGATGTTTTGACACAGGGGTATCATCATTAGGAAGGGCAATTGAAGGTAAATGACAGTATGATTGTTACCGCCTTAGAGCATTTTGATGTTGCTTGGTAGATGTTGGAAAATTATTGTTGGAGTACTCTTGAGATAGATGAGCATTGCGATAATGGACATCCCCCCACAGACTTTCAAGCTCTTAGAGATGCAGTTGGGGTAATGAAGAATAATTACCTACAACTATTATCAAATAGAGATCATCTTCTCATGCTTGATGGTATCTATTATGATGAGCTCACCTATGAGTTTGAGGTCACCACAGACTCTTTGAAGAGCGATCAAACAACCCTTCAAGAGTCAAAGTTACGAATAGATGAGCTTACCGTGGAGTTGAGCTTATTGCAGTCATCATGCCCAACAGTTACAGTTTCGATATCTATGATAGTAACTGGTGATGAGCTTACATCCATGGGTAGTGGTAAGGAGCACACTACCTGGATGTGGCTATGTCCATTACATTTACAGGTGCATGTGACATAGATGGGATGAGTGCATTGGTTGAGAGTAGTAGAGAACCATATGTTGCATCAGGTCTCTGAGGATAGTCTCATTTTAGGTGATGCAGAGCAGGTTATTGATAGCTCTTGTGATGAGGTGGTGGATTCTGCAAAGAGTTGTGTGATTGATCAGAACACCATTCCATCTTTTTCATAGGAGATGTGCAGGGCGTCACCTAGTGGGGAGAATGGTTCTCATGTTGATGTGTTTCCCTCTCTTGGAAGAAAATCAATTATAAAATCCCATGCAACTGATTTTGATCGACAACTTATTGAGCCACAGAGATGGAGAGATCAGTTGAAGGTTACGGGAGAGAAGGTTGATTCAACCTTATCTCGTTTTGATTGCACTCATAAGTATGTTGAGTACCTTCTTTGGATAACAAAATTTGAGGAGAGACGGTATGGGGTCTTGGCTGGTACTCACATTCGTGATTTGCGGTTCATCAGGAGTGCTTTGGAGGAGATAAAATTAGAATATCTCCAATTGTTTCATGATAGAGAGCATGCTATTGGGTATGCGGAGAGGGTTGGCAGAGCATCTACCCAATTAGCTATTTAGAATCAGAGATGTGAGCCATCTTCTGATTCAAGTGATTCAAGTGATGAGGAGTGTGTTCCCCATAGCTATGACGGTCAACCATTGATAGAGGCAGGGGTATTTTATCTTGATTGCATAGTGAGGAGTGCTCATCACTTTTCCTTTAGTCCACACATTGATGACTTGATGATGAATAGGTGAGGATTGGCTCAGGATTTATACTATCTATTGTGGGATGAAGAGTTGCCATCTACAGAAGATGGAACTAGAGATTGTAGGTGTTTGACTTAGTTATATTCAGAGGATTACTTGCAGGGTCAGAGTTCAGATTACCATTATGCTGATGTGTACTAGATAGAGTTTGCAACTTCTTTGTCTCAAAAATTTCCATCGGAGACATGGCTTCAGAGAGGTTGCAGTGTTAGTAGGCATGATGGCTTGATTAGTCTTTACAGTGGTGATGGAGGAGAGTTTTATCATTCCCTTGATTTGGGAGGAGCAGTTACATATCTTCCAGCACCTATGAGGGATAGTCAACACATCCATAGGAGATTTGAGAGAATGAAAGGGGATGTTGTGGTGTAGACATGTCTAGATATTCTTACCTCCTCTTGACTGACAGATGTGAGTTTCGATTGTATTGGGATCCAGGTGGTGACTGTTGATGCGTGTTTTGTGACACACCAAACACCTAGAATAAAAGAATGCCCAAAGGCAGCTTTATCCTCTCTTGAAAAATTACCTCTTATGCTAAGATTGCTAGAAAGGTTATACGGTAATTCCAATGTTCTGTTTTGGGGGATGGACAAGCTCAATGGATGATGTGATATGCTGGTTTCACAAAGGGACCTGAAATAATGAACTTACTCAAAGTAGGGATTTGGATTGATGTAACATTGAATGCTCTTATATTTTGGGATTTTCAGTTTAGAATAAAATGAAAAAAGGGATGAGGGTAAAGGAACTATATTTATGCAAAACTACTCCTACGAATTTAAGAGACGAATGCTGGAAAGTGAAATTTAAACCAATCTTTGCTTCGCCAAGCACAGTACTACAACTAGACAAAGACGGTGCAATCTTCGAAGGGTTTACGAAAGATATCCTATTACACTATATCACCATCAATTCGACCAATGCATATAGATAATAGAATTCAAGTTAAGCAGTTTTAATGTTCAGACTAACCTTACACATCAAATTGAAAATCATCCAATTGAAAAAGGTATGAACTAATTCCACTATTTCCAACACTATCAATCTTTCATTCATCTAAAATACTTGAAAACAAATTTAATCTATTTGAAGAAGTCAATGAAACCATGCGGGCTCATAAAAATAACAAATGCTCAACTCTGAATCCACTTGTTATTTAAACAGCAATATTGCAACAATTTCATAGGTCTCTCCTGAATAAATGAAATGAGTGGGGTTTATATAGGCACCCCAATTACAAAGCAATGGCCAAGATTAAATTTGAGATCAATGGCCAAGATTAAATTTGATAAACCCTAACCCTAAAAAGCATAACCAACTCAAAGGACACATGGCGCAAGCAGAACAAGCCACTTGTAGTATGGAAAATGGTGACACCTAGAGAATCATTCGAGCAAGCGGGAATCCAGAATGCAATTCCCTTTGGATCGCTCCCTAGCTGCAAATGCAAGAAATTTAGCTAACACAGAATCAAGTTCCTCCATTGAGATACTGGGCACAGAATCCAGTTGCACTCCGATCACGTCCAAGGTTTCCAAGCATTGAGTGAAAGTACCTTCCCACCTAGCCTCCTGCTTTTGAAAGTTCTCCATGAAGGTCAAAAGGGAAGACATATCATCAAGCTGATTCTCTGTAATAACCTGCACTTCCTTAAAGTAAATGTTCATCACACTTTTCTTCAATCCTTCTAAGTCTAAGCCATTCGCATCCTGATGCTCCTGTCCTGTTAATCCTTCAAGAGAAGTGAGGATTTTGAACTGAATTCTCTCAACTGTACTCCGTATAGCAGCACATTCTTCCTTTATTCCATCATACGTCCTCTTTTTAGCCAATAAGGAATGATACCACCTGCTGAAATCATATGAGGCTCCTTCTTCGATAACGCCTTCCTGGATCAATGTTTGCAAGGAGACTTCCTTTAGAACCCTCAAACGAGGTATCACTTTGTCCTGTACGTACTGGAAATCTTCCCAATGGTCTTCAACTTGACTCACTTCAGTTATCAGCAAGGCAGATCTGTCATAAGTTTGGGCGCACTTCTCTAAGAATTGCTCCATCTGTTTTGAAATATTGCTCACCCAACTCTTGGTAGCTTGACTCGTGACCCTCATAGCCTCAAGAACATCAACAGATTCCGGAGTAAGAGATGCTGGTGGAATAAAGGCTGCATTTTCTTGGCGCAAAGGGGCTGTTAGCTGCTGAATAAACTCAACCAGCCTTAGATTTTCTAACTCCAACCTTTCTTTCTTCTCTTCCGTTTTATCGAACTTCTCCTTGATGGCTTTAGAAGTGTCTGCCAACTCATGGAAATCCTGATCTATTGTAGTTGGCCCAATGTCCAACGTTGTAACTTCGTAATCCATAGGAGTAATCTGATCTCTTGACTTATCAATCTTCGGGACTGCCACCTGTAAGATCCTGGATCCGGTATCATTCCTGGTGATCTGAGAATACTTTTTAGGCCTTTTTGGCGTTTTAGCCTTACCAATTCTCTCTAGGAAGTCTTGTATGTTCTCAACTGGTTGAACTTCATCCAGTGGTATGGACTTCTTCATCAAACTTTCAGTTAACCAATCTGGGATTGTGGATAATTCCATCCCATCTTCTAACTGAACATCATCATTAATTCCTTTAAGAGCAGAAATCACCTCATCTCCTAGCTCTTCATTGTCCTCAAGGATCTCAGTATCTCCTGCACCTTCAATCATCAAAGTATCATCTCCTTCTAAACACTCCGTGGAGGCTTGATTTTGGAGAGAATCCAACTGTTCTAACTCTTGAAACTGAATTTCTTGCTCATAGCTTGGTTCGATATCAACAACGGATATCTTTTCAATCACTCCAACTAACAAAGTACTTGAAGATGATGGTTTTTCAGTCACTTTCTGTTTCTTACTTTCTAATTCTCCGCCAGCTGATTCCTTTTCCCCTACGTGAAGGTTTCCACCTACTTCCTTCCTCTTGCTAGGATACGAAAGTTCATCAAGACTTTCGCCAATTGCTTCACCCTGACTATCCTTATTGTTCAATGTGGCGTAAGTAAGAGAAATTCCTTCCTTTCTCAACTTGCTGATCTGACCATCAACCCATTCCCTTGAGTAAGCAATAATGTCCTTCATCAATGTGTTTAAATCGGTCAATTCAGGCTGTGTCCAATTAGGCAATAGGATAGGCTTATCTTTTTCTTGTTCAAAATGAGGATGAATGTAGTCCCCGTTGTCCTTTACTTGATCAGGTATAGGGAACAAGTCACACCTTTTAACAAGTTCAACTGGAATTCTAGACCAAGTCTTCTTTCTGACTCCATACTCGTCCACTAAATTAGACCAATAATCCTCGATCTGCATAACATGAAGGGACTCCTTCCCGTGAACTCTTAGGTATGGATCATAATCGGACCTTGGATTATAAGTGCTGAATTTATAAAATTGCAACTCTACCCCTCCTGTTTTGGCTGATTGTAAAGAGGGGCAGACTTCTAACATTTTTCCAATTGCAACTGGAAAATCTACTCCTTGTTTGTTCTTCTTTGCCTGAATGGAGTCTACACATGCTAGTTGCCTTGCAACTTCAAGCATAACAATTTTGTCTGTTGGATACCGAGGAAGTCTATACGGAGCATCTGAGAATCCATGAATTCTTATATAAGTAAATGTCAGAAATTGGATAAACCAAGACCCCAACTTGTCAAGCATCACCATAGCTTCCTTAGATAGCGTCCTCTGCACTGTGCCTTGAAGAACTCGCGTGATATACATAAGGAAGGCGTCATTTGTTATCTTGAAATTGTCCCTGTAATGTAGCTGGAGCTGCGGGTAACATTCATATGATTTGAGTTGATCTTTCTGAAGTCCAACATCGCCTTTACAAATCAATCCTCTGTACTTGGTGAATCGTGCCAAAATATAAACCACATAAGAACTCATGTAGAAGGTTTTGGTCTTCTCAAGGTTTCTCAACTGGAAATCGATATTATCACTTATTAACTTAGCCCAATTTATTGCCTCCATTCCCAATACGATCTCCTCTACGTATGAAAACATCCATACTTCGAAGAAAGCTCCTTGAGAAGTTCCCATAACCCTGTTCAGCATATGAATCATATCACTGTATTCTATTTTAAAATATGTGCAAATTAATCTCTTTGGCAACTTGGAGCGGTGTCTTTTGGGTTCCTTGATCCAGTTAGAATTGACTATATCCATACAGGATTCCTTGGCTTGATCAAACATGGCCTGTGATTCCTGTTGAGTCCTGTTCAACATTTTTCGACGATGGGGAATACCAAATACTTCCCTGACTGAATCCTCTGTGAAATACGCCAAGGTGATCCCATTGGGCGTTTTAATTGATCTCGTTTGAGGATTGTACCTTCTAGCACACTCAACCATTAACTCACTGCACTAAACGGCAGGTGGAAATCTTGCTGCTTGATGAAGTCCGGACTTAACAATATTTGTGGCAATAGGCGTAGGCATTTCGTTCTGGGTGCCAAGCATTCTTTTCCTATGTTGAATTGCATTAAACTGTTCAAAGTTTGTATCTGCCACTTTCTTCCACTTTGAGGATAACTGGGATTCTGGGTAAAATCCTTTCAGGACTTCCTTGACTTGAGCTTTCCTGACTCCACCTCCCACGTTCTTTGGAGAAGACATTGTGCCTGTAAGAAACTCGAAGTTAGAGAATTTTAAATAAATTTATAAAAAGGCGATTTCTTGGCTGGAGAAATTTAAAAAAATAATTTAAAATCCAGAACTTGATTAAAGGCTGTGTAAAGAATAAATTCTTAATGAAATTTGATTCGCCTTTATTGTTTTCAAAGAGCATTCATGGAAATTTAAATAATTTTCTGGATTTTTAAGACTTTTACTAAAGTTTTCTCCAATCTTCAATGAAAAAATCCTATTCCCTTTTAAAATCGCCAATGATAACCTTGCAGTTGCTTGAAAAATCTGGAAATGAAGAGAAAAAATCCAATTCTATGTTCTGGAATTTAAGAAAAATCCGTTTGCAGCTGAAAAAGAAGTCTTTCTCTTGAGAGAGCTTTGCTTGTGAAAAAATTCGACTTCGTAAATAATAGAAAATAAGCTCACAAGATTATCTTTTATAATAAAAACCTTTCCAAATCAATTCGACTTCTTCTTCTCATTGGTTGTCTTTTGCTTTAAAAAGGAAAAAGCAATCTTATCGTGATCTTTGACTTTTCAAACAAGGCGTCCCTTTTGGCTTGTCAATTAAGTTTCAAAATAAAACTTAAGTTATTTATTTTATTTTTGCCTTTAGCAAAATTCGACCTTCAAGTGGATTTTTTTTTACTTTTCAACTGGATTTTACTCATCTAGGCGAATTTGCCTTAGAAAAATTTTCAATTGCACCTTAAAAAATTTGACCACCAACTGGAATTTTCACTTCCCAACTGGAATTTCACTTTGACTCAATTTCCTAAAGTTCAAAAATTTCTCTTGCCTTAGTCGATTTTCACTTTGTCCAACTGGAATTTCAACTCTCCAACTGGATTTCCTTGAAGAAGGCGAATTTTCTCAAATAGATGAATTTTAATTGGATTTTCAAGATTTCCCTTTGATAAACGGATTTTCCAACTGGATTTTTCGAAGTTTCAACTGGATTTTCTAAATGGCGTACCTCTCCAGACTTAGGCGCATTTCATCATGATTTGCTTGCTTTTTATTTGATTTTTCATGATTTTCTCTCAAAGGCGTGATTTTGTCAGTTGATTTTTTACTTTTGCATGCGCTTTTTTCTTGCTTTTCTCACCTTGCATGCGCCTTATTTCATCTTGCATGCACTTTTTCATCTTGCATGCGCTTTTTCTCTGCTTTTCTCATGATTTTTGACCTCTCCTTGATTTTTTGCTCGCTTTTTAGTTCCAAAAATGGAACCTTTTGACTCCAATGCCGATGACACCTAGCACTTTCTAAAAATAGAAACTTACTAAAAATAGAAAAAAGCAAAAAGCAACTTTCTAAAAATAGTAAATCCCAGATTGGTCTAGAAATGCCAAAAACAAAAAAAGCAAAAAAGCAAAAAAACAGAATCCCTAAAAAATAGGAAGTGTCAGAATTGAGCGTAAGCACAGGCGATCCTCGTCTGCAGGGCCCTCTGAGCACTTCTATGACGTTTACGTTCAGTTTCGGGCTCAAACTCCCGACTTGGCCCGGATGATGACATCAGACCTTGACATGAAATTCCTAGATACTAGAGACTATGAAATTGCTACTCAAAGCTAAACCCTATGAGCAAACAGCGAGGGTCCCCATTTGCAATGGGGCGATGTGTGAAAAAAGGTCTGGCGACTCCACGTGAGGAATGTTTTAGAACATTCCTAAGATAAAGACCCATTCTGAATCCAGAATCTCTGATTTAAATCACACTATCTTATCCTTTGGTTAAAATTTTTACTCAAAAAGAATAGGAATTCTAAATTGGATTGAGACACCTTTTTCCTTAATCACAAGTGGGTGCAAATGCATTCATTTCCATCTCGTAAAACCAATATGACTCTTTGGTTCCATCATGGCTATTTGTGTATTTTGTCTCAACTCCAAAAGCATCCTTGGATAGAGCCTCGCTGCCAGCGAGCGTCTATAGCCCTGGCAAGGTTATCTTCTATAATCTCATGGAGATTGCTCTACTTCTGATGATTTATCTCTGTTTTGATTCTTTTGTACACCTGTAGAGATGTCCGCACACCCAAAAGCCAAGTGTTTTATTCTTTTCTTTTGGTTCTCTTTTCTCTTTTTTGATATTCTTGATATTTTGCATATTTCCATACTTTGGCCTGTAAGCATCGAAGCTCACCTAGGTTTGAGCATCATAGTGGCGCTGAAGTGAGACTTTTGATTTGCTTAGCCATGACTTCACCTGGGAGACCATAATGACTCAGAGATTTGATTAAGTGTGTAAAATATGATGATTATAAGATTCAGTGTCAAAACACAATAGAGGATTCCCTTCTAGCCAAGTACAAGTCCTAACCTAGAGTTAAACTAGAGAATTCAATCTCGAATTCTGGGATCCTTAACGAATATTTATCAAAGGAATGATCCGTTCATTACTTTGCGAAATAAGACCAGTGTGTGCTTAAATATTCACCACCCTTTGCAGATGTGGATCCTCATTTATTCAAAACCAAACCTAAAGCAACAAACGAAAGCAAACAAAGCAAACTAATCTAAGAAAACAGGAAAAACTAAACTAACGCACACCAAAGCAAGGGAAACTAAACTAAAGCAAAAAACCAACCAGAAAGAAAGCTAAACTAATTATGTACAAAGGCAAGACTCGCGAGGAGTCTAAGACTGGAAATAGTGTTTGAGGAATCGCCCATTGACGGGCAATGGAATGTCCTCTCCGGTTAACGTTTTCAGTCTAAATGCATTGTCTCCGAGAATCTCCAAAATTTGATAGGGACCCATCCATAGATTGTCAAACTTTTCATGGTCTCCTTTCCGCTCATGTGCTTTGTCCCAACAAAGGACTAAGTCAGAAATTCTAAATGCTTTTATTCCAACTCTTCGGTCAAACCATCTTTTCACAATTCCTTGGTGTTTTGAAAAATTCTCCAGTGCCTGATCTCTTTTTTCTTCCAACAGTAACATCTGAGACAATCTGATTTTGACTCTGTCTTCTTGGTCCAGGCACTCTTGCATGAACTGTAACGTGGGAATCCTTAGTTGTATCAGAAATATGGGATCTTGTCCGTAAACCATATGATATGGTGATGTACCTAAGGAACCTTTTATTCTCACTCTGTCCACCCAGAGGGCGAATCTCAACTGCGTATGCCAATCTTTCGGGTTTTTGTCCAACAACTTCTTTATGACATTCAGCAAATTCTTATTAGTAGATTCGGCCAATCCATTTCCTTGGGGATAATAATTCGAAGAAAACTTTAAATTCACCCCATATTCAAAAGCCCAGTTAGAAAATTTCAAAGAAGAAAATGCAGAACCATTATCACAAACTAAAGCATAGGGACAGCCAAACCTGGTGATAATGTTTTCCTCTAAGAACTTAATTACTGTGTCTGTCGTGCATAATTTCAGTGCTTGAGCTTCTGACCATCTGGTGCAATAATCAGTCGCGGTTAGAATATACCTGTGTTGCGTAGATGAAGGAGGATTGATCGTACCGATGAAGTCTAGTCCCCACTTCGCAAAGGGTCGTACCTCGATTACTGGTTGGAGCGGCATGGCGGGGTTCTTCTCTCGAGCAGCCTTTATTTGGCACGTGTGGCAAGTTTTTACGTGATCGTACACATCCTTGAAAACTGTTGGCCAATAATAGCCTACCATTAGAACCTGATGCGCTGTTGCTAGTGCTCCTCCATGGCCAGTTCCAAATCTGGAATGAAAGTGTTCTATTATCTGCTTGGCTTCCTCTTTTCCCAAACACCTTAGGAAAATTCCTTCATGATTTCTTCTATACAACACTGCCCCCTGCAACATGTATCTTTGACTCTTCATTCTCAGAGCCCTCTTCTGTACTGGAGTGAGATGATTGGGGCATTTGTGATTGAGCAAAAAATATGTGATATCATCATACCATTCGTCTTGAGACACTTCTTGTAATTCATACACCTGTTGTACTATTTTTGGTCCTGTGGCAATTGTTTGTGTAAGAGCTTGACCACGGACGATCTTCATGGGTTGAATTTCAACGTCATACTCTTGGATAATTGTGACCCATTTGCCTCTTCTCTCTCCTAATTCATTTTGCATGAGAAGGGTCTTGATGGTCACGTCTGGAACTATAGCAAAGACTTTGCTTCTTAAAATGTAATGTCAAAATTTCTTTATCGCCCTGACGAAAACATACGCTTGTTTTTCGACATTCGGGTATCTCAACTTTGCATCCTTAAAAGGTGCACTCATAAAAGCAATAGGATGTTCATCCTTCTCAATTGTCTTCTGTGTTAACATGGCAGCACTTGTGTGTTTTGAGGCAAAAGAGTAAAGATAGAAAGGTTTTGTATAATCAGGACTCACCAAGACAGGAGCGTCAACTATGGCCTGCTTAATTTTTTCAAAGGCTTTTCGCGTTTGCTCCGTCCATTCTATCTTTGCATCCTTCTTGAGCATTTCGTTCAAGGGTCTAACTATCTCAGCAAATCCTGTGATGAACTTTCTCACAAAGTTAATCTTTCTGAAGAAAGATTTTAATTCCTTCTGGCTTGTTGGTAGACCAATCCTTGAAATAGCCTCTACTCGGTCTGGATCGATAAGAATACCCTTCTCCGTTATCACATGACCAAGCAATTTTCCCTCCGTCACCCCAAATATGCATTTTTTTGGGTTTAAGGATATCCCGTATCTTCTGCATCTCTCGAATATCCTTATCAAGTCTTTGGCATGATTTTCTCTTTCCTTTGAAAACACAGTAAGGTCATCCATATAGACAATGATACATCTCCCTATGAGATCCTTGAAAGCAATATCCATAGCTCTTTGAAAGGTGGCTTCGGCATTGATTAGACCAAATGGCATTCTCTTGTAAGCAAATGTACCCCATTTCGTTGTAAATGCCGTCTTGAGCCTATCTTTAGGTTCTACGAGGACTTGGTTGTAGCCAGAATATCCATCTAGGAACGACATCATCTGGGATCCGTTTACAACTTGAATGACCTCATCTAATGAGGGCAATGGATAATTGTCCTTCTTTGAGGCCTTATTAAGATTACGGAAGTCTACACATAGTCTTATCTCTCCGTTCTTCTTGCGGACGGGTACCAAATTGGTGACCCACGTTGAGTGTCGTACCAGGAAGATAATACCTGCTGAAAGTAGCTTCTTAACTTCTTGAAGAATAAGGGGTTCCAGTAGAGGATTCACAGGTCTTTGTCGTTGCCTGAATGGTTTACTGCCTGCTCTGAGGAGAATAGTATGTGTAATAATTGAAGTGTCGTATGTCTTCAGGCCCTCATAGTCCCAGGCAATAATATCTCTAAATTCTTTTAAACTTTTGATTATCTGCTCTTTTTCTTCACTCGTGCATACTTTGCCAAGAAGAACATTCCTTACTTCCTTTTGTGTTCCCAAGTTGACCGCTTCATGTTGGCCTCCTTCGTTTCTCTGCTGCTTTATGGCATTGATCTGATCTTGGTCGAAGATTCTCTCGAGCTGGATCATCCCCCTGGGAATGATGTTAGTTTTCAGGTTCATAATACCATCTGTATCAAATTTAGTTTCCCCTTGATCTTCTTCTTCGTCAATGACTTGAGTGAGGAAAATATCAGAATTAGTCATGAAGTCCAGGATGTGTTTATCATCATCGAACACTTGGAAGTTTGTAATGTTGTCTGGGATTGATGGAGTCGAGGTGATTTCTATTGTAAATTTCTTGACGACATCCATCTCAAGTGGCTCCAGTGAACTTGCTAATTGGGCTAGGGAATTTTCCACTTTATTTTGAGAATGGTATACTGATTTGATATTAAAAGCGTCAAAGCTTTCAATGAGATCCCATACTCGGTTTCTATATCCCCCAATCTTTTATCATGGCAAGCTTATTTCTTTCTTACTTGCTTTACCACCACTTCCGAGTCACCGTAAACATGCAAGATTCTAGCCTTCCTCTGGATTGCGTGGAGCAATCCATGGAGTAGGGACTCATATTCTGCCACATAATTGGTACATGGGAACTGTAATCTCAGGGCTGATAAGTAGGCTTCACCTGATGGATTAATCAACTCGTAGCCAGCTCCATTGCCCTTCTTGGATTTCGAACCATCAAATCTCGAGGTCCAAACTTGCTCTTGATCTGGTAATTGTATGGGACTAGGTGTTTCTTTCTTTTGAATTTCTTCAACTGAATAGTCTATTTGAACTTCATTCACTTCTTGAGTGATTTCTTCCTCTGGTGAGGATTCTCTATCAGAGTCACTATTTTCATCTTGTACTGTTAACTTGAAGTATTCGTCTCTAGGGACTTGGGGAAGTCTTTTGTATACTTGGTCCAATGCCATCTTACACATCACACAGGAAAACTCTGAATGAAAAGCATTGTGGATCCAGCACCAATTGGGCAGCAATAAATCCTGTATGAAAGCATGATTCCCCAGTTCTTTCTCTTGTTTTGCACTCTTAAGTACAAATCTTCTAAAATTTTCAAACATACTTTCACCTTCATCTGGTGAAAGTTCTTCATCACTGTCCACAAGAACTTCTGAATTCTTTAGTGTATCTTCTTGATTACTTGAGCAGTGTAACATCAGGATTTCCGATGCTTTTGGTATGTACTGGCCGAGATCTGTTTCACAAAACAAAATTTCATTACTTTCTCCATATTCGGTAATTATCATCTTAAGTCTTGGTGTACTTTCAACCTTGATTTGATTGGGAATACCCTTCCATGGTAACCACATGTGTGAAAAATCCATGGTGAAGTAACCATTTAACCTTCGGGTCCAGTCTCTTCCTAAAACCATTCCATATCCTCCGGGGATATCGACTACTGAAATATCAATGAAATGCTGAATTCTCGGGTCAGTTGATATTTGCATATGAATATTGTTCAACTCTCCTATGACTGGAACCTTCGTCTTGTCCAATTGTGTCACTTTCTTGTTTGTCTTTGTAGGTGTTAATCCCAATTTTTGACAAACATTTAAAGGAATTACATTACTAGACGCTCCTGAATCAATCAAAAAATTATGTAGGAGTTTATTGAAAATTCTAAGCGAGATGAGGAAGGGAGCTGGTTCATCTTTCCCTTGATAAGATATCATAGGATTTCTTCTCTGCATACCAGCTTTGGTCTCATTTGTTTTGACTTTGTTATTCTTCTCAATTTGTGAAACTTCTGCTTCTTTAATTGGATTTTCTGTCTTGTTCTCTCTTGAACTCTGGCGTGTTTGTTCAGCTTTCACTGTTTTGTGTCCCGGCATTTCCACGCCTTCTTTTACTTCATACATGCCTCGAGTTACTTTGGGACTCTGGGACCCATAGGAAACATTTGAATTCTATGGTTGTTCTTGAAAAAACTGTAATTGTTCATTTTGAACCATATTGACATTGCCTGTTGGATTTGTAGTCTTTTGAACTGTGTGAGCTGGATCTTGCGTTGGATCTTTCAGGCTGTCAATAAACGTGTTCCTTATTTCTGGTACTTTCATTAGCTCAAACAATGACACATTCACTTTGATTTTCTTCACTTCTTCAGTCACGTACCGGCTTAATCTATTCAATTCATCCTTAGGAGGAGTGCTACTAGCAGAACTGCTAGCATTGTTTCCTTGTCTGTATTGCGGTGCGTCTTTTGGAAGAGAAGGGTTGTTACTCGCGTTCGGGTGTGGCAGAGTTTGAAAATTGTGTGGGGGAACTGATGTGGTTAAAGGCTCTTGATTCTTTCTATAATAAACCTTTGTTTGCCCGTTCCCTGTCTGTTGAAACGTCTGAACTTCTTTTGTACCTTTGACTAGTACACTGTCATTTAGAGGTGGGAAATAGTAATTCGTCGTATCTTCTACTGTCCCGTCAGCAATTGCATGTGAACACATAGGAGGTGGCGCCTCCACTGGCTCATTGGCTGATGCTGGTGGGAATCTTCCAAATTGGTCAGGTGCTTGATATTGCTCAAACAGTGGTGGGAATGTGAAGTCGTCCAAAACTAAAGCTTGATCATACTTCACTACAGGGACTATAGCAGTAAATGAGTCATCTAGTATTTCCCTTTGAATCTCCCTTTGGAAAATGTCGGCTGCGAGCTGAAATTCTCTGCACTGTGTCTCGGAATGCTGACTGGTGTTGTGTAACAGACACCATCCTGACAAGGCTGACTCGGTGAGAAGTATACTTTCTGTTGGTCGATTTTCTTGAGTTGTAGGATTATCTAGGGGTGATGTTACGTTTCCATTATTTGGTCCTATATTCCATGTCCTCTTCTGATATCCTTGGTTATTGTTGCAGTAGCCTTGAGCATTACTTGATTGACCTTGATAATTTTGATAATTACCTTGGTATCCTTGAGAATTCCTTTGCATGTTATGGAGTTGATTGTTTTGATTTCTCAGATGAGTTACTTCAGTAGACAATTTCTTCACTTGTTCGACCAACTCTTTCATTTCTTCTTTTTCTTCTTGTGTCTTGGTGGACGTTGTTGTATTCTGCAGATACACAGGCTGTGAAGGTTGTGCTTGAGAAATGGGACCTCCTGGGTGAATTACCAATTGATTGTTGGGTGGCAAAATAGGGTTCATTACTGGCGTGTGATGTGCCAATGCCTGGTTGATTCCTGCTATCTGATTTGGCATAGCAGTATACCCCAAATGGTTAAGTGGTCCAGCAACATTCATGCCTAAGTCAGAGTTAACTTTAATTGCTTCGGCATATGCTCCTTTGAGGTCTGGTGGAACTGGGTTAGCCCTTCTTACAAACATGGAAGTAAGACTATCCAAAGCAGCATAGTATACTAGTAATGCCGCTGCATCATTCAATTCATAAGGATCACGTAACCTTGTATACGCCTTGTGAAATCTGTTGTTAAAGGCACTGATTGGTTCATGTTCTGATCTTTTCACTTCAACAAACTGTTGGTAGAGATCAGCTGGTGTGGTTGGCAATTGGAATTTTTCCAAGAAGGCATCTTTTAGATTTTTCCAAGTTCGGATTGAATTCACTGGTAGGTTAACGTACCAATAATATTCTTCCTCTCCTAAAGAGCATGGGAACAATCGGCATGCTACATCTTCATGTTGAATGTCCCGGTTCTGGAGAGTATCTTCAAAAATCTTGATATGTTCATCAGCTATCCGGTTCATATCACCAACTTGGAATTTGGAGCAAAAATGCTCCGGATTCTTTGGCATCTCATGATAATCGGCAAATGTAGTAAGAGGCGACGCGTTAGCTGGACGCCAAGCCATTGGAACGTTTGGCTGATTTATCTGAACTGGTTGAAGGGGTTGTACAAATACTGGAACTTGAGTAGAGCTTGATATGGGAATCTGCGGTGGCGGTGTCTGAAATAGATCGGAAGAAACTTCTCCAGTTGGTGCTTCTCTTCTTGGTGATAGTATCTCTTCACTAGGACTCACCACGCTAGATGTTTCTCCTTGTGATATCTCTGTTTTCTTTCTTTGTCTGTTTCTATAGGGTGACAACTCCACAAATTCTTTGAAAGAATTTGGTGTAGATCTAGTAACTCTTCGAAATCGATCAGCTGAGAAAGAACCAATTCGATCCAGTGTGCCTTCTTCAATCTTGTTGAGGACGCGTAGGAACTACTTCACGAGCTGGCTGGTTTACTTGCTGACGAACTTGTTGATTCTGCTGTCGCTGGAGAGCTTCAAATCTTTCTACAAGGAGATCTCTCTGAACATTGAACTCAACATGCCTAGTTCTCTCTTCTTCTTGTTCAAGGATAAAACACATTCAGAGCCAGTCAGGGGCGTTTCTCTTTACTTGCCAAGCAAGGCTAAATAATTCGGTGATAATTTCTTCCTGTTCATCGTGAAAACCTAAGTTTGGTTGCAATACCGGTTGCGGATCCTGATTTGGATTAGGAACGTTGGCCGGAAGCACCATTCTTCATGGTATTGGAAGAACTTGGATTTGTTGAAGATGAACTGGTTGCAAATGATTGTTCTATTTCGTCAAAAGTCTATTTCAGACGATCAATTTTTTGTTTTATTAAATCTCTTTGAATTGCTTCTTCAAAATGTTTTCCCTTTTCTTCCTCTCTAGCAAGAACACGGCTCGTCTGACCAAACTAGACACGATCGGTCTGTGTTTTCCAAGCTAGTGAGTACAATTGATCAATGATATCGGTAGGTGGTTGATTTGGTTGCTCAACAGGTATGTTAAAAGGAAATTCATGCGGCAACACCATAATGCATTTTGTTCACTTTGAAAAGACCTGTAATTCCACTACTCAGTTGTTCGCGTCATGCCCTCCTTCTAGCGCTAATTTGGTGTTGAGCGCGTGGAAGAGGGTAAAAGAGTCTCCACAAATAAAAAAAATAAAATTGATAGGGTCTGGAGTTCAACTGCTCAATTCTTCCTGTTCAGGCCCTCCTTCTAGCGCCAATTTGGTGTTGATGAGTGTTTTGTGACACACCAAACACCTAGAATAAAAGAATGCCCAAAGGAAGCTCTATCCTCTCTTGAAAAATTACCTCTTATGCTAAGATTGCTAGAAAGGTCATACGGTAATTCCAATGTTCCGTTTTGGGGGATGGACAAGCTCAATGGATGATGTGATATGCTGGTTTCACAAAGGGACCTTGAATAATGAACTTACTGAAAGTAGGGATTTGGATTGATGTAACGTTGAATGCTCTTATATTTTTTGGGATTTTCAGTTTAGAATAAAATGAAAAAGGGATGAGGGTAAAGGAACTAGATTTATGCAAAACTATTCCTACGAACTTAAGAGACAAATGCTGGATAGTGAAATTTAAACCAATCTTTGCTTCACCAAGCACAGTACTACAACTAGACAAAGACGGTGCAATCTTCAAAGGGTTTACGAAAGATATCCTATTACACTATATCACCATCAATTCGACCAATGCATATAGATAATAGAATTCAAGTTAAGCAGTTTTAATGTTCAGACTAACCTTACACATCAAATTGAAAATCATCCAATTGAAAAAGGTATGAACTAATTCCACTATTTCCAACACTATCAATCTTTCATTCATCTAAAATACTTGAAAACAAATTTAATCTATTTGAAGAAGTCAATGAAACCATGCGGGCTCATAAAAATAACAAATGCTCAACTCTGAATCCACTTATTATTTAAACAGCAATATTGCAACAATTTCATAGGTCTCTCCCTGAATAAATGAAATGAATGGGGTTTATATAGGCACCCCAATTACAAAGCAACGGCCAAGATTAAACTTGAGATCAATGGCCAAGATCAAATTTGATAAACCCTAACCCTAAAAGCATAACCAACTCAAAGACACATGGCGCAATCAGAACAAGCCACTTGTAGTATGGAAGACGATGACACCTTGCACATCATTCGAGCAAGTGGGAATCCAGAATGCAATTCCCTTTGGATCGCTCCCTAGCTGCAAATGCAAGAAATTTGGCTAACACAGAATCAAGTTCCTCCATTGAGACACTCGGCACAGAATCCAGTTGCACTCCAATCACGTCCAAGGTTTCCAAGCATTGAGTGAAAGTACCTTCCCACCTAGCCTCCTGTTTCTGAAAGTTCTCCATGAAGGTCAAAAGGGAAGACATATCATCAAGCTGATTCTCTGTAATAACCTGCACTTCCTTGAAGTAAATGTTCATCACATTTCTCTTCAATCCTTCCAAATCTAAGCCATTCACATCCTGATGCTCCTGTCCTGTTAATCCTTCAAGAGAAGTGAGGATTTTGAACTGAATTCTCTCAACTGTACTCCGTATAGCAGCACATTCTTCCTTTATTCCATCATACGTCTTCTTTTTAGCCAATAAGGAATGATACCACCTGCTGAAATCATATGAGGCTCCTTCTTCGATAACGCCTTCCTGGATCAATGTTTGCAAGGAAACTTCCTTTAGAACCCTCAAACGAGGTATCACTTTGTCCTGTATGTACTGGAAATCTTCCCAATTGTCCTCAACTTGACTAACTTCAGTCATAAGCAAGGCAGATCTGTCATAAGTTTGGGCGCACTTCTCTAAGAATTGCTCCATCTGTTTTGAAATATTGGTCACCCAACTCTTAGTTGCTTGACTCGTGATCCTCATAGCCTCGAGAACATCAACAGATTTTGGAGTAAGAGATGCTGGTGGAATAAAAGCTGCATTTTCTTGGCGCAAAGGGGCTGTTAGCTGCTGAATGAACTCCATCAGCCTTAGATTTTCTAACTCCAACCTTTCTTTCTTCTCCTCTGTTCTATCGAACTTCTCCTTGATGGCTTTGGAAGTGTCTGCCAACTCATGGAAATCCTGATCTATTGTGGTTGGCCCAATGTCCAACGTTGTAACTTCGTAATCCATAGGAGCAATCTGATCTCTTGGCTTATCAATTTTCGGGACTGCCACCTGTAAGATCCTGGATCCTGCATCATTCCTGGTGATCTGAGAATACTTCTTAGGCTTTTTTGGCGTTTTAGCCTTACCAATTCTCTCTAGGAAGTCTTGTATGCTCTCAACTGGTTGAACTTCATCCAGTGGTTTGGACTTCTTCATCAAACTTTCAGTTAACCAATCCGGGATAGTGGATAATTCCATCCCATCTTCTAACTGAACATCATCATTAATTCCTTTTAGAGCAGAAATTATCTCATCTCCTAGCTCTTCATTGTCCTCAAGGACCTCAGTATCTCCTGCGCCTTCAATCATCAAAGTATCATCTCCTTCTAACACTCGGTGGAGGCTTGATCTTGGAGAGAATCTACCTGTTCTAACTCTTGAAACTGAATTTCTTGCTCATAGCTTGGCTCAATATCAACAACGGATACCTTTTCAATCACTCCAACTGACAAAGTACTTGAAGATGATGGTTTTTCAGTCACTTTCTGCTTTTTGCTAGGATACGAAAGTTCATCAAGACTTTCGCCAATTGCTTCCTCCTGACTTTCCTTATTGCTCAAGGTGGCGTAAGTAAGAGAAATTCCTTCATTCCTCAACTTGCTGATCTGACCATCAACCCATTCCCTTGAGTAAGCAATAATGTCCTTCATCAATGTGTTTAAATCGGTCAATTCAGGCTGTGTCCAGTTAGGCAATAGGATAGGCTTATCTTTTTCTTGTTCAAAATGAGGATGAATGTAGTCCCCGTTGTCCTTTACTTGATCAGGTATAGGGAACAAGTCACACCTTTTAACAAGTTCAACTGGAATTCTAGACCAAGTCTTCTTTCTGACTCCATACTCGTCCACTAAATTAGACCAATAATCCTCGATCTGCATAACATGAAGGGACTCCTTCCCGTGAACTCTTAGGTATGGATCATAATCGGACCTTGGATTATAAGTGCTGAATTTATAAAATTGCAACTCTACCCCTCCTGTTTTGGCTGATTGTAAAGAGGGGCAGACTTCTAACATTTTTCCAATTGCAACTGGAAAATCTACTCCTTGTTTGTTCTTCTTTGCCTGAATGGAGTCTACACATGCTAGTTGCCTTGCAACTTCAAGCATAACAATTTTGTCTGTTGGATACCGAGGAAGTCTATACGGAGCATCTGAGAATCCATGAATTCTTATATAAGTAAATGTCAGAAATTGGATAAACCAAGACCCCAACTTGTCAAGCATCACCATAGCTTCCTTAGATAGCGTCCTCTGCACTGTGCCTTGAAGAACTCGCGTGATATACATAAGGAAGGCGTCATTTGTTATCTTGAAATTGTCCCTGTAATGTAGCTGGAGCTGCGGGTAACATTCATATGATTTGAGTTGATCTTTCTGAAGTCCAACATCGCCTTTACAAATCAATCCTCTGTACTTGGTGAATCGTGCCAAAATATAAACCACATAAGAACTCATGTAGAAGGTTTTGGTCTTCTCAAGGTTTCTCAACTGGAAATCGATATTATCACTTATTAACTTAGCCCAATTTATAGCCTCCATTCCCAATACGATCTCCTCTACATACGAAAACATCCATACCTCAAAGAAGGCTCCTTGTGAAGTTCCCATGACCCTGTTCAACATATGAATCATATCACTGTACTCTATCTTAAAATCTGTGCAAATTAATCTCTTTGGCAACTTGGAACGATGTCTTTTGGGTTCTTTGATCCAGTTAGAATTAATTATGTCCAAACAGGATTCCTTGGCTTGATCGAACATGGCCTGTGATTCCTGTTGAGTCTTGTTCAACATTTTTCGGTGATGGGGAATACCAAATACTTCCCTGATTGAGTCCTCTGTGAAATACGCCAAGGTGATCCCATTGGGTGTTTTAATTGATCTTGTTTGAGGATTGTGCCTTCTGGCGCACTCAACCATTAACTCATTGCACTGAACTACAGGCGGAAATCCTGCTGCTTGATGAAGTCCAGACTTAACAATATTTGCAGCAATAGGCGTAGGCATTTCGTTTTCTGTACCAAACATCCTTCTCTTGTGTTCAATTGCATTAAATTGCTCAAAGTTCGTATCTGCCACTTTCTTCCACTTCGAAGATAGTTGGGATTCTGGATAAAATTCTTTCCGGACTTCCTTGACTTGAGCTTTCCTGACTCCACCTCCCAAGTTCTTTGGAGAAGACATTTCACCTGTAAGAAACTCGAAGTTAGAACAATTTTGAATAAATTTGAAAAAGACGATTTCTTGGCTGGAGAAATTTTAAAAATTAATTTAAAAATCTAGAACTTGATTAAAGGCTGCATAAAGGATAAATTCTTAATGAAAATTGATTCGCCTTTATAGTTTTTAAAGAGCACTCATGGAAATTTAAATAATTTTTTTTGGATATTTTTAGGTTTACTGAAGTTTTCTCCAATCCCAATGAAAAACAATTCTCATTCCTTCGCAAAATCGCCAATGATAACCTGCAGTTGTTTGAAGAAAATCTGGAAATGAAGAGAAAAAATCCAATTCAATGTTCTGGAATTCAAGAAAAATCCACTTGCAGCTGAAAAAGACGTCTTCTCTTGAGAGAGCTCTTCCTGTGAAGAAATTCGATTTTGTAAATAATAATGAGCTCTCAAGACTATCTTTTATAACAAAAACCTTCCCCAATTGATTTAGGTCGACTTCTTCTTCTCATTGGTTGTCTTTTGCTTTTAAAACGAAAAAGCAATCTTATCCTGATCTTTGACTTTTCAAACAAGGCGTTCCTTTTGGCTTGATAATTAAGTTTTAAAATAAAACTTAAGTTTTTCTTTTATTTTTTGCCTTTAGCAAAATTCGACCTTCAACTAGACTTCTTGACTTTTCAACTGGAATTTTCACTTACCACAGTGACTTTGCCTTAGAAAATTTTCGATTCTTCCTTGAGAAAATTCGACTTCCAACTGGATTTTTCACTTCCCAACTGGAATTGCACTTTGACTCAATTTCCTAAAGTCCAGTTCAATAATTTCTCTTGCCTTAGTCGATTTTCACTTTGTCCAATTGGAATTTCGAACTCTCCAACTGGATTTCCTTGAAGAATGCGAATTTTCTCAAATAGATGAATTTTAATTGAATTTCTCGAGATTTCCCTTTGATAAACGAATTTTCCAACTGGATTTTTTGAAGTTTCAACTGGATTTTCTAAATGGCATACCTTTTTAGACTTAGGCGAATTTCACCATGATCTGCTTGCTTTTTACTTGATTTTTCAGTGATTTTCTCTCAAAGGCGTGATTTGTCCAGTTGATTTTTAACCTTTGCATGCGCTTTTTTCTTGCTTTTCTCATCTTGCATGCGCCCTTTCTTACCTTGCATGCGCCTTTTCTTACCTTGCATGCGCTTTTTCTCTGCTTTTCTCATGATTTTTCGATCTTTGCTTGATTTTTGCTCGCTTTTTAGTTCCAAAAATGGAAACTTTTGACTCAAATGCAGTGACACCTAGCACTTTCTAAAAATAGAAACTTACTAAAAATAGAAAAAGCAAAAAAGCAACTTTCTAAAAATAGTAAATTCCAGATTGGGCCAGAAATGCCAAAAACGAAAAAAGCAAAAAAGCAAAAAAGCAGAATCCCTAAAAAATAGGAAGTGTCAGAATTGAGCGTAAGCACAAGCGATCCTCGTTTGCAAGGCCCTCTGAGCACTTCTATGACGTTTACGTTCAGTTTCGGGCTCAAACTCCCGACTTGGCCCGGATGATGACATCAGACCTTGACATGAAATTCCCAGATACCAGAGACTATGAAATTGCTACTCAAAGCTAAACCCTATGAGCAAACAGCGAGGGTCCCCATTTGCAATGGGACGATGTGTGAAAAAAGGTCACAACAACCCCGGAACTCAACTTTTCACTCAATCCTCAACTATCTTTAGCACTTTGAGGCAACTAATGAGCAAGAGCAAGCTCTTCTGAGAGCTTGAAAGGTGTTCCGTGCCCATTTATGAAGTAGGATTGGATCCAGGAATCGGCAGTTATGAATTTGGTTTTAACTTTTAGGGGTCTTTTTGATCACTGCCTGGTCTTTTGGGATGATACAGGTTTTCTTTATCTATTCATAAAATGATATTTGTTAAGTTTGGCTAGATGTGAGTAAATATTAGTCTCCTTTTGAGCAGAAAGTAGGGATTAGCAATTCTTGGATAAAGTCTTATGGTTATCATGAAAAGAAATCAGTAGGAGCTGAGTTAGATCCAAGAATTCTTTGATCGGTTTAAATAATTTTGTCTTTGAAAGTTGCATACAAGTAGATTGTTTTACATGTCTTTTAGCTGCGACTGGGCGTGGTGCTAGAATCTGCTATGATTCCATACAAAACAAGTGGTCTGTGGGCTTTTTAAGGCACTCACATATGAATATATTTGATTGATGCCACGCTTATACATTTAACTAGGTTTTGAAAACAACAGTTTTCTGATAGATATTCAAATTCATTTGTTTATGTTATAATGGAGTGTAATACAATCTTGGTTTCATTGTTACAGTATCCCTGGCAAATATATCTTTGCAGTGGCCTTATTCAAAAAAAGCGGTTGCACTGAAAGAGTTCATTTCTTTCAAGAATTTGCAGGAAGGATCAAAGAAGAGCTCATTTGAACCGCTTTCCAATTCTAGATTTCATCCTATATCAACTGCAGATGCTTTTGATTTAAACAATAGAAGTACAACTGCTTCTCAGGTAATAAATTTTCATTGTTCGAAAGTTTCCACCTGGATGCATCTCACTCAAAATCTTGAGATTTGTAGTCTTGTGAGAAATTCTTTAGGATATGTCATATTGAAGTTTGCTGCTGTCAGGAGTGAGTTGCTTATAAAATTTAAGATTATGTAATAATACTTGACAGTGATTGCATCTTTCACTGTTCAACCACTTGGTAACATGGCTTATGAGCTGGATAGATAGATTAGATATATTGGTGGCATCATGGCAGGATCTTGTGTGTCGCTCAGGCTATATATTTTTGTTCCTGAGTAAACATTAGTCAGGGTTTTATCTTTAACTTTATTTTTAATTCTTTCAGACATTCAATCTTGATCCACTCCTTGCAGAGTCGGGAAACTACCATTTTGGGCGAAATGGGTCTCTGAGTCGACCTTTCAGTGTCTCTCATGTCATGTATTCAGCTCAGGCAATTGATGATCGGGTTGCTCAAGGTTACAACATTCAGGAGGGTCGAATGTTTCCCTGTTTGAATTATTCACTTTCTGCCTCTAATTCAGGAATCCCTGCATACTTCAATGGACACCGAGCAACAGTCCCATCTTCTCTCATGTCAAAGCAATTTCAAGGAATGCCCCTAACAGGACAACATTCTTTCATGCCTATTCTTGGAGCCTCTGCCAACACCTCAATTCCACGGTAATTTGATTTTCTCTGATGTCAATTTTTTAGATCCTGGGGCCAACTATCATAATCCTTTACATGTCTTGACATTAGTTTTCTAATTTCACATATATTGAGTTCTTATTCATTTGTATTGTTGATTAAATGAATTCGGGTTTTTGGTTTTGTTTTAAAGGTGTGTTCCTAGTGTTCCTGAAAAGCCAGCAGGTGCACAACTGACAATATTCTACGCTGGGTTTGTAAATGTGTATGATGATGTTCCGGTAGAGAAGGTGTGTTTGGTTTTGGAAACATGGATTTTGCATGATGTAAAGTGAATTGCAAATGTTATTAAATATTTCTGATTGTAACATTAAAAGGTAGGTTTCGAAGGGCAGAGGGTTAGCAGGGTGTCCAGTGCAATTGTTTTTCCCATCTGCTAAATCTTTGTTATGAGATTATGTAACCAAAAAATATATCATATAATTAGATTAGGTAGACATTCTCAGTATTCAATTTTGATTAGGTAGACATTTTCGTTATTCAATTCGATTAGCTAGACATTGTCATTATTCAATTTCCCTCTTCTGTCATATATTTGTTTTCATTGGTAAATGGGAAGCTTTTCCGAATGTAATCAACAAATGAAAATTCTCATATTCAGAGCATGTGGGCGAATGTGGATGTTGTTTGTTGGCTCAAGCAATTATGTTTTTGGCTGGCAATGGAAATTCCTGTTTTGGAAAGTCAACCATTCTCCAACCTCAAAGCTCAACAATTTCAATGTCACTGTCAACTGTTGGGCATGTTAAGCAAGCCACTTCTTTGGGCTCAAGTCCATTAAATGTATTGCCTACAACAAATCCACAAGCTAATTCGCCAAAGTCACAAGCTACTGTTCAAATTCAAACTAGTCAATCTACTACTACAATATTGTCTAGCACTAAAGATCCTGATGTGAATCAAACTATTGTTACTTCTAACAATCGGCATGAATCTCCAAAGGTGAAAGCGTTAGGGTCAACATCAACGTCCTTTATGTCAAGAGGTAAGAAATTGTTGACTAACTGATTTTGGACTTCTTGAGAATGTTAGCAGGATCACATTGTTGATTTACAATATTTTGTTTGGATAGCTATCTGATTTTCATCTTTTTGATTCCAGCTGTACCATAAGCTTGCAGAGCGTCACTTGCTCATTTTCTTGAAAAACGCAAAGAAAGGTATTTGGTCATGTGTGAATCTCATTTTTTGTGCTTATGATGCCTGAAGTTTGGTTTTTTCTAAAGTTATCCTTTGTTAGAACTATCTAGTAATTTCTACCACCGTCTACATTAAATCCTTCAACTGCACCACCGTCCACAATAAATTCTCCATCCAAAAATATCGACAGTCAATGATCACGTTTTTCTTCCACTGTCTGCATTAAAACACTTCATCTAGAATGTCTGCGATAAGAGGCAAGAAAGAAACGTGAGCAAATTTATGGAGACTTTTGTATTGTTCTAACACCTCTATAAATAGAGGGAGATGTAATCATTTGGTTCAAGACAATAAAAATCAAGTTTATTATTGTGCCGTAGCACATTGGTCTGGTGTTGCCTTCATGTTTCATGCCTCTTGCCTCTGCCCACTGTTGGAAGAAAGTGTCTAATTTCTCCCTCCTAATTTCTTGCAGTTTGCAGTTTCTGCAGTCCATAATTTCTGCTGTCTTGTTTTTCAGATGTCATAAAATCAGCCCAATCAATCTGCTGTGTTGATTGCTGCATAATTTGTTGTTTGATTTGAAGTTTCTTTTTGTTGTCATTATTGACAGATTGTGTGCATCACACAATCTATTTAAGCAGCTGCTGTAGCCATTTTGGCATGAATCAAATTAATGAATGAAGTTTGTTATTCTGCTATAGCAATTTGTTTTGTTTTATTTTCTTGTCTTTGCTCTTTCTATCAGATTGGTATCAGCACTAGATGATCAAGGATGAAAATTTTAGATGGTTGAAAGTTGCTAATGAAGATAAGGAAAATTTGTGATCATTGCTTAAGCTGTTGAATGTGTTGAAGCTGGTAAGTATTGATGTTATTTATATCTTCTTGTATTTTCATGAAGTTCTTTTATGGATTTGATATAGAGGAATGAATTAAAAGTGTTTTGTTTGAAAATAAGAAAAGTGCAGATCAGGAAGGGGAGATAACATCATGGCATCTAGTAGTAATTTAACTCAGCCTCAAATTCCAATATTTACAGGTAAAAATTATGATACATGGACAATAAAAATGAGGACATTGTTTTGTTCACAAGATTTGTGGGAGTTTGTTCAAAATGGGTTTGTAGAACCTCAAGATTTGTCTACTTTGTCACAAACACAAAAAGATGATCTTAAGGAAAAGAAAAAGAAAGATTCTAAAGCTTTGTTTCTTATTCAACAAGCAATGGATGAAACTTTGTTTTCTAGAATTTTTAATGCAACTAGTTCTAAGCAAGATTGGGAAATTTTAGAAAATTGATACCAAGGGACAACTAAAGTAAAAGTTGCAAAATTACAGATTTTAAGGAGGAATTTTGAAAATCTTCAAATGAGTTTATCATAATCTGTAGATCATTTTTTTATTAATGTAATGAATGTTGTAAATCAAATGAAGATACATGGTGAAAATATATCTGATCAAAAGGTGATAGAAAATGTTCTTAGAAGCCTTCCTAACAAATTTGATGGAATAGTGGTTGCAATTGAAGAATCAAAAGATTTATCTCAAATGTCAATAGATGAATTGATGGGATATTTGTTTTCTCATGAAACTAGAATGAATCAAAATAACGATTCTTCTTTGAAGAGTGATTTCAGAACACAGATATCATTTGGAAGAGGAAGAGGTGGAGGAAGATCAAACTTTAGAGGAAGAGGAAGAGGAAGAGGAAGAGGAAGAGGAAGAAGTGAACACACAAGTTTAGATCAAGGAGAAAGAAACAACTCCTATCAAAATTTCAACAATAGAGGATGTGGAAGAAATAAATTTCAATCATCAAGGTATGATAAATCACATATACAATGTCACTATTGTAGGAAATATGGTCATTTTGCAAATGAATGTAGAATCAAACAAGCTGAAGTGGATAAGCAAAAGGAAAATTACACATATGTATTTGCTAATAATTCTGGAAGTTTACTCATAACTTGTAATGTGGCTCAAAAAAGCTCTAATGATGTATGGTTTTTAGACAGTGGTTGTAGCAACAATATGATAGGAAACAAAGAATTATTTGCTAATTTGGACGATTCTATAAAATCAGAAGTAAAATTGGGAAATGATAGTACTTAGAGTATTTGTAACTGGGAAAGGATTCATTAATATCATGACCAAGAGTGGTGAAAAAAGACACATTGATGATATTTTTTTTGTACTTGGTTTAAAACATAATTTGTTGAGTGTTGGTCAATTAATGCAAAAAGAGTACGGAGTTCACTTTAAAAATGATGAATGTACAATTTTGGATAGAAATCCTAATGATGGATTAATTGCAAGGGTCAAAATGACACAAAACAAAATGTTCCCTCTTCAAATTAATTGTATTCAAGGAAAGGAGGAAATTAATTTCAAAATAGTGTGCTTAGATCAACCATGGCTTTGGCACTTAAGGTATGGCCACCTTCATTTTGGAGGTTTAAGTTTATTGCAAAAGAAAAATATGGTGAGAGGTTTACCAGTTATAGATCATCCAGCTAGTACTTGTGAAAGTTGTATCTTAGCAAAACAACATAGAAAGAGTTTTCCAGTAAAGAATTCATACAGAGCAAAGACACCATTAGAATTAGTTCACACCAATATATGTGGGCCAATGCAAACTCCATATTTAGGAGGCAATTTATATTTCCTAACATTTATTGATGATTTCAGCAGGAAGACATGGATATACTTTCTCAAGCAAAAGTCTGAAGCATTTGATAAATTCAAGGATTTTAAAGTTTTAACAAAAAAACAAAGTGGATTCTACATTAAGGTACTTAGATCTTATAGGGGTGGTGAGTTAAGTTCTAATGAATTTTTGGATTTTTGCAGATGTCATGGAATTAAGAAATAGTTTACAACAAGATATACACCATATCAGAATGGAGTAGCCGAAAGGAAGAACAAAACTATAATGGATATGGCCAGGAGCATGATGAAGGCCAAAAATTTATCCAATGATTTGTGGGCAAAAGCAGTGGCATGTGTTGTGTACATTCTCAATAGGAGTCCTACAAAGAGTCTGAGGGATAAAATCCCCCAAGAAGCTTGGAATGGTAAGAAGCATACTGTCTCTCATTTTAGAATTTTGGGTGTGTTGCTTATTCTCTTGTGTCGTCTGAATTAAGAAGGAAATTAGATGATAAGAATGAAAATTGCATTTTTATTGGTTATTATGAGCAATCAAAAGCTTACTAGTTGTATAATCCAATTACAAAGAAATTGATCATTAGTAGAGATGTTGAATTTAAGGAAGAAGAATCATGGGATTCAAATGTTGAAAAAATAGTCTCAAGTGGAACACCTATACATGATAGTGAGGAGGAACCAAAAGAAAAAGATGTTCAAACACCACCAAGTACTCCACCAAGAAATATTGTGCAAGGTATATCATCCTCCCATCCAAATCCTTCTAATTCAAATTCAAATTTAAGTGATGAATCAAATCCAACACTTGCTTCATTAAAAAAAGGGTGCAAAGCAAAGAAAACAAAAAGCTTAAAAGAAATATATGATAAAGGAGATGAAATTGTGAATTCAAATTTTGCTCTATTTGCTAGTGATAGTATATATTTTGAAGAAGCCGTAAAAGATGATAATTGGATTAAGGCAAAGGATGAAGAAATAGACTCTATTGAAAGAAATAAAACATGGGAATTAGTAGATTTACCTGAAGGTAAATATTGCATAGGAGTTAAATGGGTCTATAAAACTAAATTTAATGTTGAAGGCCAAATTGTAAAACATAAAGCAAGATTAGCTGCAAAAGGGTTTTCACAACAGTATCGGATTGACTATAATGAAACTTTTGCTCCAGTTGCAAGGTCAGACATAATTAGAACTGTTCTAGCAGTAGCTGCACATAATAGTTGGAATGTTTCTCAGATGGATGTAAAATCGGCTTTCTTAAATGGTTTTCTTGATGAAGAGGTTTATGTTTTACAACCCCCTAGTTATGAAGTTCATGGTCATGAAAATAAATTTTATAAATTAAAAAAGACACTTTATGGATTGAAACAGGCACCCAGGGCTTGGTATAGTAGAATTGATTCATATTTGATAAGTAATGGATTTAGAAAAAGCAATAGTGAGCCTACATTGTATATAAAGACTAATGATGAAGGTTAGATTTTGATTGTATGTCTATATGTTGATGATTTGATTTTCAGTGGAAATTTGTCTATGGACATGTTTAAGTCAGATATGATGAAAGAGTTTGAAATGACAGATTTGGGCTTGATGAGAAACTTTTTGGGTATTGAAGTTGTTCAAACAAATGAGGGAATTTTTATTTTTTAGTCCAAATATGCCAAGGATGTATTAAGAAGATTTAAAATGTTGAATTGTAATCTTGCACCAACTCCAATTCTCACAGGAACAAAATTGAGCAAAGAGGATAAGGGGTCAAATGTTGATCCAACCAAATTTAAAAAGCTTGTTGGTAATTTAATGTATCTCATAGCTACAAGGCCTGATGTTATATATGGTGCAAGTTTTATTGTGAGGTTCATGGATTCACCTCCAAATTCTCACTAGCAAGTCGGGAAGAGAATACTTAGATATGTTGCAGGATCAATAGGATATGGAATTCTATATTCAAAAACTAACAATTTTGATTTGATTGGTTATACTGATAGTGATTTTGGAGGTAGCATAGATGACAGGAAAAGCACATCGGGACATATATTTCATATTGGATCGGGAGCTGTCTCAAGGGCATCAAAGAAGAAACCTATAGTGACAATTTCTTCAACCGAGGCAGAATATGTAGCCGCAACTACTGCATCATGTCAAGCAATTTGGATGTGTTGAATTTTTTCATATTTATTGCATAATCAAGATGATCTAACACCAATCCTTTGTGATAACAAGTCAGCCATTGCATTGTCCAAGAATCATGTATTTCACAAAAGGAGCAAACATATTGATACGAGGTACCATTTCATTAGAGAATTGGTCAACAATGGAGAAATCTATCTTGAATAATTTTGTAAATTTGAAGATCAGGTGGCAAACATTTTTACCAAGGCATTACCAAAGGATAGCTTTGAATATCTAAGACAAAATTTGGGAGTTGTTGATGGTCGAAATTAAGGGGAGTGTTGGAAGAAATTGTTTAATTTCTCCCTCCTAATTTCTTGCAGTTTGCAATTTCCACAGTCCATAATTTATGTTGTCTTGTTTTTCAGTTGTCATAAAATCAGCCCAATCAATTTGTTGTGTTGATTGCTACATAATTTGTTGTTTGATTTGAAGTTTCTTTTTGCTGTCATTGTTGATAGATTGTGTGCATCTATTTAAGCAGTTGTTGTAGCCATTTTGGCATGATTCAAGTTAATGAATGAAGTTTGTTATTCTGTTCTAGCAATTTGTTTTGTTTTATTTTCTTGTCTTTGCTCTTTCTATCACCCACCCATCAAGTGGTATCAAAGCCCAGAGTGATCCAAGGGAGAGTTGAGATGAAGCTAGCTACGTCAAAAGCCAAGTGTGTAGATCATTGAAGCAAGCTGAAGCCACCAACTGGAGGAGACTGATGCAGGCTTAAAAGAAGCCCTAGGCTTAGTGGAAGTTGATCATAGACTGTTGCAGAGGAGGTGCCAGATCTAGGCCTAAACCCACAGTCAATAAGGTGTAAAGTCACTGATAGGAGCTACAACTTTAAAGGATGCAGCCTTAAGAGGAGTTAAGCTAGTCATTGTTTATAGTAGATAAAGGGAGATTGTTGTTTGAGAGGTGAAGACCCGATAAAGGAGATAATAGAGTTTGCTGAAGATAGCAAAAATTTATATCATTGTTTCTAAGGCATCAAAGGCACAGTCAATCAAAAGAGCATGTTTGCAGATTGGAGCATATGACAGTAGAGATCGAAGTTAGGTTGCATACCTATTTAGAATCGTAAGGAGGTGATCCTGTCACCATTTGTGATAGATGTCAAAATCTAGGTTAGGAGATCATTTGGGGATCCTATCACCATTTGTGACAGACGTCAAGAGCTAAGTTGAGGAGGAGATCCTGTCACCATTTGTGCAAGACGAAATGTTTTAAGAGGTTTTGTTGAATAAGGGTATGGCATCTAGTAACTTTCAATATCTTATTCCAATATTTTCTAGCAAGAATTATGATAATTGGGCTTTTAGAATGAAGTTGACATTTGATTCATATGAGTTATTGGACATAGTTAGAAATGGTTATACTGAACAACAAAATGATTCTACTTTGAGTGCTGATGAAAAGAAAAAGCTAGATGAAAATAGGCAAAAGAATAGAAGGGCTTTGCAGATAATTGGACAAGCATTTGATGATTCAGTTGTTGGAAGGATTAAGCCAACCACTTTACCCAAACAAGCATGGGACATCTTAGAGATGGCATATCAAGGTACAAGTAAGGTAAAAGTTGCTAAACTACAAGCACTTACAAGAGAATTTGAAAACTTGCAAATGAAAGAATTTGAGTCAATAGATCAATTTACATATCGTGTTACGGATTTGGTTAATCAAATAAGGCAGAATCGTGATGAGCTAACAAATCAAAAGATTGTAGAAAAGGTTTTAAGAAGTTTGCCTAGAAAATTTGATGCAATTGTTGTGGTAATTAAGGAATCTAAGGACTTGAATACATATTCTATGGATGAGTTGGTTGGTTCTTTAAAAAATTATGAAGACAGGTTGCACAGGGATGGCAATACCTCATTGGAGAATGCTTTCAAAGCACAAATGTCATTTGGCAAAGGCAAAGGAAGAGGAAACTCAAGATTTAGAGGAAGAGGAAGAGGCAATTTTCAAAGAGAGGAAAGAAGAAGTCCTGATCCAGGAGGAGGAAGAAATCAAAGCTTCAATTCTAGAGAACAATCATCACAAAGGTTTAATAGATCTAATGTTCAATGCTATTATTGCAAGAAGTATGGACACTTTGCAGATGAATTTTGAAAGAAGCAAGCAGATATAGAGAAGCAAAATGCAATTTTTTTCTGAGAGTAGTCCAGAGACATTGTTCTAGATATTTTCACAAACATTAGCAAGTTGAGTATATGTGAAAAATTTTGAGCATTGTAAATTTTGATGTAAATAGTGGTAGAAATTAGGGGGGGTGTTATAACTATCTAGTAATTTCTACCATCATCTGCATTAAATCCTTCAACTGCACCACTATTTGCAATAAATCCTCCATCCAAAAGTATCGACAGTCAATGATCACATTTTTCTTCCACTGTCTGCATTAAAACACTTCATCTAGAATGTCTGTGATAAGAGGTAAGAAAGAAATGTGAGCAAATTTCTGGAGACTTCTGTATTGTTCTAACACCTCTATAAATGGAGGGAGATGTAATCATTTGACTCAAGGCAATAAAAATCAAGTTTATTATTGTGTCGTAGCACATTGGTCTGGTGTTGCCTTCATGTTTCATGCCTCTGCCCACCTTCCATCCTTTTTATGCTCTCTACTTTCAGGGTCATTACAAAAGCACCTTATCCAACAAAGAATTCAGCAAAGGATTCCTCTCATTCAGACAAGTCCCTCAGTACTAAATGTTCAACTACACCTCCATCTGTGGATGGATGTAAATCCCAACATGAATTTATACCAAAGTCAAAAGAAAAGGGCTTACAACCATGGCAAGGAGAAGCTAGGAAGATAGAGATTCAAGAATGTAAGTTGTAGCTCACATGAGAAATGGTTGTCCATTCTTTTTGTTTTCCAAGAAGTATGTTTGTATCATTCATTGTTAATTTTGCAGCTTTATGCAGAAAGCAACTTGTAACATGAATTTAAATGTACTTTTAACAGAACAATAGAGAATATTTGAGTTCATTTAGTGATATCTAAATTAAGCAGAAGAGTACAAATAATTTAATTGTACTTAACGATTTCCTATGCAAATTGTGGGCAATTGCCTGTGAGAAAAAGGACTGGCGACATTATAGCCTTTGGTAACAAAGCAAACATTGCAAGGCTATTATCTAATTCCTATATCAGTTTCATTTTGACCTGGCTACTTTTATCTAGTGAGTAATGCAGAGCACATTGTGGTTAGCATTAATTTTTATTTTTTTTAAAATGTAAGTTGTGGGGATAGGGCCCACTCCCTTTATTCATAAAGTAATAAAATTACAGAATCTGGCGAGCAGCTGGTAGAAAATTAAGAAAAAATGCTCAAGAAGAGCATAACAAAAGAGAAGAACTAAAGAGACCTACTGAAGAAACCAAAAAAAAAAAAGAAACAGAGTGGAAACGTAGACGCACAAAAAGAGAACAATGAACTCAACCGCCCAAAGAGACTACGCCCCTTGAGCATTGCGTAAGATGTGAGCATCCAGGGTCCGCTGGGAACTAGCTTCCACTTCTTCTAAACCTTTAGTGTGAAGCTTTTCCACTAAAAACTTCCTCCCAACCTTTCGCTTTGTGCTACAGTTAGGTTTCAATTTTCCACAAAACGACTAGGAGATCTTGAGTTTCCCAAGCTTCAGAGGCGGATCCAAAGAAAAATCATCAAAATAATCATGAATATGTTCATGCAAGTCCTCCAAGAAGGGGAAGGTTCTGTCAGAATATGAATCATCCTTCTTAGACCCAGAGGGAGACACAGGTGGGCTCTCGTGGACAGGAACAATAGGAAGAGCAGAAGGTTCCACCAGCTAAACCAGAGACGACCCTGACTCTTGGGGAGGGTCAAAGAACTTGCCATAATTCCTCCAAATGAACTCAGTATCAGAAGCACGATCCTTTTTAACCCACTTCTTCAAATAAACATTCATTGCCCCCGCCAAACGTTTGAGAGAACAAGCCTCAATCTTGTGACCAAGCGTATTACAGCGGAAGCAGTGGAAGGGTAAACCTTCATAGTTTAAAAATTGAGTCCAAACACCAAAAGAAGAATGGATCCGTGTAGAATGAGAGAGGGGATTTGAGATATCCACCATAGCACAAACCCTATAATATCTGCGGTCCGAAGCCATCCCATCCGAATCCAGCCTAACAAAGGACCCCACCTAATTGATCAAAATACAAATCATATCTGAATTCCGTAGCACCAGCGACAAGTTGTATAGCCTAATCCAGACCGGGATAAGAGTAATCTTCACAGTTGTCGGGTCAAAGAAAGGAGACCAAGGAGAGATAAAGAGGCCAGAGTGTCTGAGAAACCAAGGCCCATTCTGCAAAACAAAATTACAATCCTCCGCAGATCTAAAACTTATCAAAAAGAAACAAAAGTCCAAAGTTTCTAAAACAGGAAGAGGCATATTACTCCAGGAGCATTTGATCCATCAACAATAGAGGTCACCGAAGGACGCCGATGCAGGCATCGCAGAACCACCGAACGATTGCCCCAGTCTGCAGCAATTGCATCAATGCTACCATCCGAGATACAAAAGTCCATAGCCTCGTCAGAGAAGGAGACCACCAAATCCCCAAAGGAGAACCGATCACCACCAGATTTAGAGCCGCAGACCTTATTAGGGGGTGGAGCAGAAGTAACCGAAGAGCAGGCAATTTGAGGGTTTGCCGAAGATGAAGCAAGCTCTCAACAGAAATCCGAACACATATGTAAAGGGTTTGCCCTATTCTTGCACCCATCAACCGAACCAGTGGGCGCAACACCCGAAGCATTCCCCGCAACAAAGTCAGCCAACGGGTCGAAGGGCAATTAGGTAGGAGGAGAAGTCGGAACCCCATCCTGAAACGTGCCAAAAGCAACTGGAGGGCAGGATGAATAAGGGTTTGCCGAAGAAGCAAACTTTCAGCAGAAATCCGAGCACGCATGAAAGGGGTTCGCCCTATTTCTACACCCTTCTACCGATCTAGTGGGCACAGCTCCCGTAACATCCCCCTCATCGCCACTAGCCAAAGGGTTAAATGGTATAGAGGCAGGAGGAGAAGATGGAGCCGCATCCAGAGACGCACCAGAACGAAGAGCATATCTCTTTCGTCCCTCCCCTGTCGTAGCAGTTCGACCACCACGCTTAGCTCCACGCGTGGATTTTCCCTTCGAACAGGCTTGCAAATCACCACTGACAAGTACGCCATCCAAACGACCGGCTGTAACAGATGCTCCGCCATTGCGAGCGGCGCCAAGAGATCCTTCGCACATCGCTTAGGGTTTTTACACAACCCTCGTTCTTCACTTCAAAGTTTTGAACTGTGGTTAGCATTAATTAATTTGCAAGGAATATAATGATTTTAAGTTTTAACACACTAGACAGATGTACCCGGCAATGAAGAAAAACTTCATCACCTTGGAGCATAGGTTAACATTGTTTACGTTCATCACAATGGAGGTTAGGCCAACTTTGTGGCCATGCTGTTCTATCCTTGATTTTCAGCTATAATTGCAAATATCAACACAAAATTTGTTTATGATGTTGAATAAATATACTCTAAGCTTTATATCATTTTTCAGCATTCATACTCATGTCTTTTCATGTTTTGTAAAGTGAATATTGTATATTTGAACTTAAATTATCTGGTGTCATTATTGGAGCTCATGCTTACTCTGATTGAATTATGATTAAATATGCTAGAAGTATTTATGTGATCTAATCTAAATTTGATATGTAAATGCTGAAACAACTGGAGAGACCATGAGAATTCTTGACTGTTTCCATAAGTCTTGATTTATGTTGATCTCAGGTTTTGCTTCTAGTTCCTTGTTCTCAAAAGGAACTTAATGGGCAGAATTTGAGTGGGAAGGGCCTTTAAAGTTTTCATGAGGGTGTAGGTGGCAATTCATGAAATTTGTTCTCATGTTTGAGTTCTGGTTTCTTTTTTTGAAAACTGATTTTGATATTTAGGATTTGAATAGATGCCTCCGATATCTAATTTGGTTGACTAGATCTCATCCCATATGACTTAATTAAAATTGATTTGAGGCAATTTATCCTTTAGGGCTTTTTATATGTATGTCTCATATGTCCAATACTTTTTGAAGAGCAAGATTTACAGATTATTTTTTAGAGAATATGGGAGTATAGTGGAAGGGCATATGCAGGTCTTGTTCTTTTTCTTGTATGACACAGGCCGCATAAACTGGGGAAGCATATTAGTAGGATTAAAACTGGGGTAATTGCATGTCTTACCTATAGATCATGGCCAGCTGGATTGAAAAAAATAATTGGATTGTGGATGATAACTAGTTCTGAACTCAGCGTATTTATAAAATCTAGGAAGGTCTATGAAGAAGCTTCATTCTATTTTTTCTATGCTAGTTTTCGTGTTTGGATATATAACGTTCCAACATGATTTATGTTAAAACTTGTTAAAGAAGCTTGAGAACAACATAATTAATCTTTATAAGTACCTGTATAAGGTAAGTTAAAATTTGTAAAGGACTTCTCGACAAATTTCCCATGGTCTTGGTAGATTTCATTTTAGCTCCTCTTCAAAGCAAATTCTTTAGGCCCTTGTTCCCGGCAAGTGGGAAACACTGATGAGTGTTATGGAAGCTGAAGAATGCACTGCTAGTCCATATCTGAAGTTCCTGCTTTGCCTGGGTCCAAAGATATATTTATTTGAATAGTGCTCTCACTAAACATCCTATGTTGCAAATGCATCATTTTGCAGGCTTGTTTAATATATGGGAACTGGAACATTTAGATGGAGAGTTTCATTGGTAACCATGAGTGACTAAGTCAGCTGTTGATGAATTTCTGGCTTACAAAAAAGTTTGGGAATCAAGTTGATTTCAAATCCATGGCTAATAAGTGGGAACAACATGCCTGTCGATGGTCTAAATCTGTCAATATTGTGCCAATCTGGATTAGAAGCCATCAACTGTTGATGAATTTCTGGCTTACAAAAAAGGTTTGGGAATCAAATTGATTTCAAATCCATGGCTAATAGTGGGAACAACATGACTGTCTATGGTTTAAATCTCTGCCAATATTGTGCCAATCTGGATTAGAAGCCATTTGAATAACATGCCAGTTACTGAAGAAACAAATTATATTTAAATAATCTGAATCTCAAACATCAGAAGCAAACCAAATTTAATCAATCTAGATCTCAAACACAAGAAGCTTTGGCAATAAAAAGTTAGAAGGCATTATGAATTTCTGGAGCAGATTTTACAGTCTGTAAATTTGTTTTGTTTTTCCTTTCAAAGGACAAATTGGAAGTAGGGGAAATGACCCAGTAGCCACCCACCCAACTTTGCATGCCCTAAGCATCTAAATGGTACATTGGATTTCAACCATTCTTTTTGGGTTTCTACGCATGTGACTTGAGAGCTTAAAGCTATTGTTTCAGCTTTTGGGGAGTTATGAAAAATGCAGGATGATTTGTTATGTGCACTAAGGTCAAAAAGTGGTCATTAGAAGTGACCCTCAATGCTTATTCATAGATGCTCCAATAACCATGTGCTACCACCACCAAAAATATTTGTTCAACTAATCTAATAAGTATTCCTCTAATAAATGTTTCAACCAATATCTATGGACAAATGTCCCAGTAACTGAGCACTATTGGTACCAATAAAATTGCACAACTCCTCCAATTAAATGTTCAAATTTTAACTATTGGATGTACAAATGGACGAGTATTGATACATGTGGAATATTGTAGCAAGCTTTTAATTACTATAGATTGGGTTTTTTTAAAGGTACTAATTGTGGGGTTAGGTGGTCAAGAACATAGTGGTTATTGATATATGGGCAGCTAGTGGGTCCCTAATGGAGTTTTCATTCAGATGCTTTTATTGGAGTTTGTGTTTGGATGTTTTAATTAGAGTGAGTAATTTAGATATTAATGTTCACAAGTGGCCAAGGATGATCAATGGAACTGAAGTACACATTTGACAATGTTCAATAAGGATTGCCTAGTGTTTTCATCAATGAAATAACTGAAGTGGGGAGGGACATAGACTTTTCTCGACACTTTGATGTTTGGCATAATACTTGTTTGTTGTGGTACAGATGGCTTTTTTTTTATTGCTGTAACCAATATATAGTTATATGAAGATAGCATATAACAATACCAAATTCAAAATTGTATAAGAGGAAAAGGAGAGCTTGATAGAGGGTGAGAGAGGTTGGTTTTGATTTGGATGTTCATATTTTGTTTTGTTCTTTATCATATTGTCTTAAAGTTTTGTAGTATATTGTTTAATCTTTGATAATTTTATCATGTGCCCCATTATGTGCACGATTCTTTGCTTGTTGTCCCTCATAGATAAGGTATTTTGTCATGTTTAACCAACAGGCTCTTAAAGTGCTTGTTTGACTCGAATTTTTGTGGGTTGTCCTGCCTTGTTGGGCCTTATTCAACACATCGCCTCTTTGTAAGATACCCCAAATTCAACAAATAGGAAATAGACCACTAATGCCTGAAATCTAGAGTTAGCAGTGATCAGAAATAACAAACATTGAACTTTAGATTACAGTATCCAAAATTAACCCGCCCAGATTTGACTATAAACCTCTCCAAAGATCAAAATCTGATCAATCGAGCATACAGTATTTTTACTCAGGAAAAGATCACAATCACCAATGAAAGCAATGCCAATAATCAAAATCCGATTTATTCAATTGACTGAGCATACATCGATCACAGATTATGTTGGAATACTGTTTATTTGCCTACGTAGCTGAGGTAGGTGAAATATTAAATAATAGAACTCTCCTTTGTATCCTGCAGATTTCGCCAGAAACTTCTAGCTTCTAGACACTTCCTACACCGACCTCCAGCGCTTTGTGTATCTCCTTCATCTTCTAGAAATCTCTGAAAGATCTATAAATAGAGCATTCTCTCCAGACCAGTTTGTAATGTAATGTAATGCAAGAAAATAACAGCATACTGCTGTAGAAATATGCAGTGAATATATTTTCTTCTGTTCCATTTTTAGTGTGTAAATCTGCTCTGTTTTTTTTTCTGTGCAACTGAATATCTTCATTGCTCTGTTATTTGATTTAGTTTATCATGGTATCAGAGCTAATGTTAAATCTTGGGCAGTGGTGTGGAAATTCTATAGCATGAAATCTTGTTTGTGCAGGTTGTAACTTTGCTGTGAGCCGTTCCAACATCTCTGTGGCAAGTGAAACAATTCTGCAGCAAAGGAAAGAGTGTCTACACAGAAAATTGGTGAGAAATTTTCAATTTGGGTGTAAAAGATTTTTAAGTTTCTTTCATTCTCATCCAAAAAGGAGGGAATTTCACATAATGAATTTTTTTGGTAATCCATTGCCCACAGTTAAATTAAATGGAAAGAATTACTATGATTGGGTGTCTCGTTTGGAGATTTTTTTAACACTTACAAATTGCTATGAAATTGTTAATGGTAGTGAACAAAGACCAACAACTGCTGGAAAAGAGCAAGAAGATTGGGATAAAAGGGATAAACAGGCAGCAGCATGGATCAAATTAACTCTTTCAGATGAAGTGCTTCCAGAAGTTCGTAATGAGAGAAGTGGAGTCAAAGTATGGGATATTTTGAAAAATACATATGAAAATTCAAGTGATGTATGGATTCTAACTCTTACTACAGAATTGTACAACATGAAATTATCAAATTCACAAGAGCTAGTTCCTCATTTAAGTAAATTAAAGAAAAAGAAAAATGAGCTTGCATCTCTTGGAAAGAATGTAGATGATAAAGAATTTGTGCAAATCATATTACAAAGTCTTCCAGGATCTTATCAATCATTCATAAGGGGACTAGATACTGCAGATAAATTAAAAAGTATTAAAACTGAAGAGTTATGTGCTAAGCTAGTGCAAAAAGAAAAGCGTCAAATTAAAGAAAGAGAATTTAGTGATGAATCTCAAGCATTCATAATAAAAGGGAAACAAAATTACAAAAAGTCATAGGAAAATCACTCTAGAGAAAGGAATTGGAAGTATGAGAATAAAAATGTTCCATCTAAGGATTATAATAAAAGCAATGGAAATGCAATTATTGTGGGAAAATGGGTCATAAAGCAAATGAATGTTTCAAAAGAGATAGAGATATAGAGAAGAAGACAAATAAGTATACAAAAGTTATTGATTCTAAAAGAAATGCTTTTTGTGTTGCACTTAAAGAAAACAATTCTTTTAAGGATGAATGGGTTATTGATTTTGGTGTTACACAACATATGTCTCACAGTAAGGAACAGTTTGAATCATTAAATGAGAGTAATACAGAAAAGATATATTTGGGAAATAATAGTGCTTTAGAAGTTAAAGGGACTAGAAATGTTAAAGTTGATAATGGTGTGTTCAAAAATGTGAAGCTAGTTCCTGAATTAAAAACAAATCTACTTTTTGTATCTCAAATTGCAATTCAAGGGTATAAAATAGAGTTCTACAATGACAAATGTTTAATCAAGGATGTGAGTAATAATTACAAAGTGATTGCAATTGGTACAATGGAGAATGGATTATATAATTCAAAGAATTCACTTCTAAATGTGGAGATGAGAATATGTGTGCTATTGCCAAATATGATGATGTGAGTAGGTTATGGCATGAGCGTATGGGACATATCAACTATCAAAGTCTCAAGCTAATGGAGAAATTATATATGGTGTGCATGGGCTTCCAAGAATCTCATCAAGTCACAAGGTGTGTGAAGGATGTGCTATGGGAAAACATGTGGAAAGTTTCCCACAAAGTAAATCATGGAGAGCAAAAACTCCTCTACATTTGGTTCATAGTGATGTAATGGGTCCTTTTAGAACACCATCACTTGCAGGATCAAGGTATGCCCTCACCTTTATTGATGATTATACTAGAAGAATTTGGGTATATTTTCTAAAAAAGAAGGATGAAGTGTTTGATAAGTTTAAAGAGTTCAAGGCATTAACTGAAAACCAAAGTGGAAGATCTCTAAAGATAATAAGAACAGATAGAGGAATGGAATATATGAACAAATCTTTCTTATATTTTTGTAAACAACATGGTATTAAAAAGGAATCAACTGTCTCCTACTCACCCCAACAAAATGGGGTTACCGAAAGAAAAAATAGAACTATAACAGAAATGGCTAGATGCATGCTTCACTCTAGAAATATAGAAGTTAAATTTTGGGCTAAAGCAATTTGTACTGTAATTTATATTTTGAATAGAACACCAACTAAGGCAGTCTTGAACATAACACCAGAAGAGGCATGGAGTGGAAGAAAGCCCACAGTATATCATTTTAGAGTCTTTGGTTGTAATGCATATGCCCACATTCCTGATGAAAGAAGGAACAAACTTGAAAAGAAAAGTGAGAAGTGCATAATGGTTGGGTATAGTGAGGAAACAAAAGGCTATAGGTTATATAATCCTAAAACAAATGAAATTCATATTAAAAGGAATGTATGGTTTGATGAAGATATTGAGAGTGAAAATTCTCTTATATTATCTTACTTTCCAATCTTGATTGATGAAGACAAGTCTACTAATGATCCAAATCAAGGTGTGCAATCTTCTGCAGGAGGAAAAGGAACACAAGTTGAAGCATCAAGTGAAAGTGATGGTGAAGACACACAAAAGACTAGAAGCATCAATGAAATCTATCAAGAAGGGCCTAGAAATATGTTTGCTAACTATGCTCTCATGACTAGGGTGATGCAGGTGGACACTCCAAGTACATATGAGGAAGCAAAAGGAAAAGAAGAATGGGAGGTAGCAATGCAAGATGAATACAATTCCTTGATGAAAAATGGAACTTGGGAATTGACAACACTTCCAAAAGGAAAAAATGTGGTTGGTTGCAAGTGGACCTACGGAACGAAGTTCACATTAGATGGAGCTATTGAAAAGCACAAAGCAAGGCTAGTGGCTAAAGGTTTCTCACAAACAGAAGGTATTGATTATACTGAAACCTTTGCTCCAGTTGCTAAAATGAGTTCAATTTGTACAATAGTTGCTTTAGCTGCAAAATATGGTTGGAAAATCTTTCAAATGGATGTAAAAAGTGCATTTCTACATAGTGATTTAAAAGAAGAAATTTACATGCAACAACCACCAGGATTTGTTAAAAGTGGTGAAGAACATCTAGTGTGTAGATTAAAAAAATCACTATATGGTCTTAAACAAACTCCAAGGGCATGGTACTCTAAAATAAATGAATACTTTATAGATGAAGAATTTAAAAGAAGTAAAGTTGATCCAGATGTGTATGTAAAGAATCTTGATGGTCAAATTGTTATTATCGTGCTATATGTAGATGATTTGATCATTACAGGAGATCACACAGAATGTATTGAAAGTACCAAGGAACAACTTAAACAGTCTTTTGAAATAACTGATCTAGGATTAATGCACTATTTCTTCGGCATGCAAGTATGGCAAGAAGAAGAAAGGATCATGCTTTCTCAAACAAAATATGCTCTTAATGTATTGAAAAAATTTAATATGAGTGATTGTAAACCATCTAATACACCATGTGAAGTGGGATTAAAACTGAGTGCTAATTCTATGCAAAAGAAGGTGGATGGAAAATTATAGAGACAACTTGTAGGGAGTCTTTTGTATCTTACTATAACTAGACCAGATATTGCATATGCAGTTGGTATTGTATCCAGGTACATGGCAGATCCACACATTGAACATTGGAAAGTAGCTAAAAGAATATTAAAAAACATTAAGGGTATTTATTAGCTTGGCATTGAATATAAATATGGAGGAGAGCCTACTATAGTTGGGTACACAGATTCTGATTATGCAGGTGATACTGATGACAGAAAATCAACCTCAGGATGCCTCTTTCATCTTGGATCAGGACCCATTTCTCGGAGCAGCAAGAAGCAACCAACAGTGTCACTATCATTTATAGAGGCTGAATATATTGGTTCATCAAAGGCATCTCAAGAAGCATTATGGCTTAGAAGATTACTTGAAGACACATGCCATCCACAAGAATCTCCTACTATAATATTTTGTGATAATCAAAGCACTATCAAGCTAGCAAAAAATCATGTATATCATGCTAGATCTAAACATATAGAAGTACATCACCATTTTGTCCCTGACTTGATTGAAAGTCAAGTAATAGAGCTACAATTCTGTGGAACAAAAGATCAAATTGCTGATATATTTACAAAGGCATTATCTATTGTAAAATTTGTAAAACTTAGAAACTTGTTACAACTCAAGACAGTTCCTCTTTTCTCCAAATAAACATTATGGGGGGGTGTTGGAATACTGTTTATTTGCCTACGTAGCTGAGGTAGGTGAAATATTAAATAATAGAACTCTCCTTTGTATCCTGCAGATTTCGCTAGAAACTTCTAGCTTCTAGACACTTCTTACACCGACCTCCAGCGCTCTGTGTATCTCCTTCATCTTCTAGAAATCTCTGAAAGATCTATAAATATAGCATTCTCTCCAGACTAGTTTGTAATGTAATGTAATGTAAGAAAATAACAACATACTGCTGTAGAAATATGCAGAGAATATATTTTCTTCTGTTCCATTTTTAGTGTGTAAATCTGCTCTGTTTTTTTTTCTGTGCAACTGAATGTCTTCATTGCTCTGTTATTTGATTTAGTTTATCAGATTATATCAGCATCGACCAATCACCACTGGAAGATGTAGCATGTCACCACGCAACAGATATAGTGCAAGAAATATTGATTACGGATCCTACTAGCAGAAACTTATATAAACAAAAGATAAATCACACCCACTCAATTTAACAAACAATACAAAAGGCTTGATGTAGTGGTGCGCATAAATGTCACAGATTATAGAGAAAGGCGGGCGAAAGAAATGAATGCCTAGCGAACAAAGATCCGAGGTGCTGAGCGATGTTTGAACCAAAGCCGATGATTTGATTAGAGCACAGTTTTGGGAATGGGTTTGCTCGACAATTCTCAGCTCGTGCGATTGGCAACTAGCGACTATGGAATGCTCGATGAGTCAGCACCGACACTTGGAGTTTGATGTTCCCGGGTGAGTCTCAATGATGCGTGCCCAGGACTCAACAACTCCTCTCCTGCCGTGATGGTTATGATGCGCCTCTGTAGTATGATTCCAAACTCGCCCTCTTGCGTAGAGTTCAAAGAAATGGAAAGTGCTGATGAAGATGCTAAACTGTAGAGAATGGACGAATTGGTGGAACAAAGATGCATCCTAGTGTTGTTGTACGATGGCGTGGGAGGAAGTAAATGCAATATTCAATGCTGCAATGTGGAAAAGTATATATTTTTTGGTTGCATTGTCGCACGAGCCACTGTGGTGTTGGTTTGATAGCAGAGTATTGAAAAAAGCGTTGCCTTCGTCCCAGTAATTAAATGGTACATTGCAAATAATAAGATTCGTTCAACATGACCTATGCTTTTATTTTACATTTTCATAATCAATTTTCAACTAATAAATTTTGATGTGGAGACGGAAAGATCAATTTTTTGTTTTATGCAAATGGTTTTTAATCTCGCATGCAGTGTATGTGAGATAAGAACAGGCAAGTGAACTATAACACGAGGTTTAAAATGTTTTACAATGTTCAAATTTAATGAAGACATATAAAATAATCTCTACGCCAAAATTAAGTGATTTATAATATGTTCAAGTTAGGTGATTCAAATTGATATCTTTCAATGCACATATAGGTTGGCTTTAACTTTAATACATATGTATCAATATGCTTGATCTATCCATATAATTATCCATAATAATATATAAATTGATTTTCCAACATCTTTCTTCATTACGATCTACTCCACCTATTTTATCCTAGGTAAAGTCTAAAATCATAAGGTTCACCTCCTACTATGAACTAACCTCACTTTATTTCCTATTGGCTTATTAACATGCTTTCACTTTCTCGACTCAATCAAACAATTGTAAATATTACCTGATTATTTATATTTCACATTACTTTCTGAAAAATAGTATGTTTTTACTTCCCATTCAATAGCCATTTGCAGTGGACTCCTATCAGTTGATCGTTGCATGTCTGTGCATGCGACTACTAGTTTGATATGCTATGGAAAATACCTCCTACTTATCAACTAATGAGCTGAAGGGGCTCTATAATGAATGGTTCATAAGGCACAACACTTGCTGAAGGTTTTGCAAATGGGGTTGCAAGCTAAGTGGGCCTAACCTTGGGAGAAACTCCATGGTTAAGTGCGCTTGAGTTGGAATAGTACTAGGATGGGTGACCTCCTAGGAAGGCCCAATGCTTCACCTTTGTGAATATCGCTTAGATGCAATGAGTGCTAAGTGGACCATTCATTATCATGAGAGATGGGTTCATGTGAACCAGTACTCATGAATCATGAGTCAATGAGTTTGACTCATAAAACTACATGATTGAACCCTTATAAAAATATCCTAAAAGAACAACAAGAATAAGAGTAAGAACCAAATTCTAATACTAAACAGTTAAAAAAGTCCTAATAAGATTCCTAAAATTTGATCACTCAAAGTCTCGCCTGCCACTTCAAATATAGCCCATAGCCCAGTTCATGAGTTCAATTCTTAATTTATCTAGAGCGAAACTCAGAATCGCTTGACTAAATTCTTCTTAGAAAATAAATAAATCAATCCGACTTATGGATCTGAACCCACTTTACATCATTTTACTGGTAATAACTAAAGTGGATAGCTATTAGTGAGTCATTGCCTTGGAGTAACCGTTGTTTAAGTTATTTGGCCCATGCTATTAATGCAGGTGGGATTTATGTGACTTGCTCTTGGGTTGGCACAGCCGTGTGATAAGAAATAGTTGATTTGTTAAAGGGTAGGTCCATATGTTTTGTTAAGATTTGGTAATGTGCAGGTGCACGGCGGGACGATGAGCCATTACTTATGCGACCCCATTCTCTAGGTCTCCCCCTATTGGGATTCCACAGTACCTTTGAAGTTTCTTTTATATTTCTCCCTACCCCACCTCCCCGCACTTCATTCTGAATTCATGGAATGGAATTTGGAAAATTTGTCTTTTGTTTTTTCAGTCTTAGGTATCTTCTGTTTGGGCCAGTTCAAAGGGAGCGTCTTCGAGTGGCACATCTTTCCGTCCTTCCAGAGTGGCCCGTGGGATAGACTTGACTTAATATTTCTTTTAAACATCGAATGTAAAATAATTTTGTTTTGTTTTATTTATTTTTAATTCTAGATGAAATTATAATAAGTATCACAAGTATCACGTAGTGCCAATACCTGTATCTATAGCTATTGTTATAATAGTAGAAAATGCATTTTGATAATATAAATAATAATATATAAAATATTTTAATTATGTAAGATTTTATTTAATAAATCAGTATATAAATAATTAATCAATGGTGAAATGAATTGCTTATTACAATCAATATAGCGTACACGAGGATATGATTGTCTATTTGACCATTGTCACTAAATTTCCAGTCACTATCATTATTTTGAAATATTGTTTGTAACAGATTAGTTCATAAAATACCACATTATGGCTGGAATATGCTCTACATGAATAACAAAAAAGTGTGAAGTTCACTGTGGTGATTATGGAAAAATAGAATGAACCACACAACGTTGACCATTTTATTGTATCACAACCATGGTGGTGGGAAGGTAAAACTCATAGCTATGGTCCTATTGAATGGAGTGATTATAATTTAGTCATACCTAAATTACAATCTTGTATACATCTTATATACAAATACAATGTAGCTCTAATCTAAAATCGTTTAAGTGGGATAAACCTACACAAAAGCAAATTGTGAACTTTGGTATTGCAAACATGTTTTATTGGCAAGCAATATCAAGAAGACAAAATTTAAGTCACTGTATAATTTACAAGCAAAATATATGTAATAAGACAATTACATGTCACATATTAAAAATGATAATGAATTGAATCGAGAGAGGGTGCAGATTGTATATGCATAGAGCTGAAGACGAAAGAAGAAGCAACTCACTTACCGTAAAGAAGAGCAACTTTTGATGATGATGATAATGTATAGTTTTGTTGGAGAAGATCATCTTGTTTGATTTACAGTACACTGTAATTGTCGATATGTATCTTGCAATTTGTAGCAAAATACAAAGGCAGGTCTATAAAGTTGAGCCGAAGCAATTCAATTGCTTGCTATTTGGTGAAATGTTTTTGTATGTCTAACCTTTGAGGAAAATCTAAGTCTTTCTGAAGAGGCACGTATATGTACGCATTGTTGATTCCACAAAGCACACATACATTGTGAGTGGCAAACCAATGGGTGGGAAAAACCGAGGGTAGCAAGCAACAAACCATAAAAAGGAGACGAGATTATGTAATGAGTTTTATTCAGTTGCAATAAAAGGTGAAAATTCGATGCCATCCAAAGAAGCATAAAAGCAAATTCATGCTCAAAAGCTTATGCAAACCATAGGCTTGTTTTTGAAGAGAAGCACTGGAAAAAAGTTATCAGAGGGGATGCACTGGAAAGCAGTAAGGGAAGAATATACCCTAATTTAGAGAACAATAATCAACTCACTTACAAAAAAGAAGGCAACCTCTAGAACTTGAGCTTTTCGATTTTCATGTGCATAGGAAACAAGCGTCACTTTGCACAGCCTATGATGCGAGGATTATCTCATGTATGTGCTACATATATTGCCAATGGTTGCAGTAATACTTTCCATTTAAAACTCACCAAAATAATTGAGTAGATTGGGGTAGTTTCAAAAATGCATTGTTGAGCACTGGGTTCTAGATTCAGCTGCCTAACATACATAAAAGGCATTATAGGCAAGAAGTATACTACATCCAAATCCAACATGGGACTATCACTAGGGATCGCAAAGCCGTAGCAAGAAGACTTGGTAAGCATTAGATGGTTAGCCAAACATGATAGTTACATAGACAGATACATCATCGACACATATATCTGCATAGAACTCAATCAAGATATTTTATGCACTAAGAACATTGTAAACAAAATAAAAAGAAAATTCTCTTTAGAACAACTCATAGGTAGTTGTAAATGTTGAATTGTATATGCATATATGCATAGATATCTAACACGCGAACCAATATATAGACACATGTGTACCAGGAAGTTGTATAACATAGGGAAATCAAAATTGCATGCATGTATATTTATGTATATGCATATGTAAATGGAGACATATATACAACTATGTCCACAGTAGATATATGAGCAGGTGTAGATAGCAATATGTCCCCTAAGAAGAAAAATAACTCTATATAAATAAACAATATAAAATTAAATTAGAAATATACACTTAAAATGTAAGGAAATTATAGCAAACATAATTAATAGAAAACAAAATTATTGTATCTTTTTTACTTAGACATTATAAGTTATACTTCATTGTCTTAATATATAACCACTCAAACAGAAAACAAAGCAATAACAATAGAGAGAAAAGGTCTTTTTGATGTGACAAGGAGTGCAAGGGAATTAAACAAACTAAATGTCCAGCCAAGATGAACTTAAAGAAGTATACAAATTCCCAATTAGTTATGCTTCTTTTGGTCTTCAAAAGGCAATATGACAATTATATCTAGAGCCTGTTGCGTGGTGGCAGAAATAGTAGACAAATTTGATAGTAACAACTTGCACTCAGCTTCAAAGTTAAGTTTAGCAACCTTCACTATTGTTGTTTTTAGTCTTGTTTTTGAATTATAAGTTTGAGTTTTGATTAGAACTATGAAAACAAATGACGTGTAGGTGACAACATTGATAACTGAATTGACACTCATTTCAGCGGTAGACTCATATTGCAACATGTAAAGTTGTTTTGTTGAAATTTGTAATAGGCTTGTTGTAGCCTCATCAAAAGTAGTTGCCCAAAGCTCGCCTATGTGGTCTTCGATCTTTAGTTGCAATAAATATCTGAAGTCATAGTCACCTATCATTCTATGGAATTTTGGGTAGAAACATGTATTTTGCTCAAATTGTTCACACTATTTTTTGCACTGCCTACCATTCAACTCCAGTGGGCATGCAACATAACATAATGCATGAATTTTTATAAATTTTACTGTTACCTTGATAGTAGCTTGCAAAGTCTTTGGCATGCCAAGGCAGTGGTCGAACATATATGCAATAGTGACTCTCCCATTTCTCAAAGTGATCTTTTGAGGGACTGGATGAGGGGCTCGACAGTAGGTAGAGCAATATAGCCTCTCTTGATCAATGGTTGTGCCTCTGGTATGTCATGATTTATATATAGAAGAGTCCATGTGATTGTGTTGAGAAAAGCTCGATTGAAGTACCCAACACGTGCATTTTTCACAACAAGGATGAGAGTTGAACCAGTGGTGTACAACCTCTCTAACTCATGACCCTTTGCTTCCTAGTTTGAGTCCCACAAATTAACATCAATTGAAAAAGATGACAAATCATTAAGTTTAACAGTCCTCTGAATTGTTTGGGACTGATCTTTTCTTTGTATGGTTGAAACCATTCCCACATGCACCACGGTGCCAATAACATCAATTAAACTGTTATTAGTGCAATCTGTAATTTGATTTAATGGAGAAGGTCTAGGGTTTACAAAGCGGTTGAAGAAACTTTGTCTCATTAAAGGAGCTCTTATGTCAATGTAGTGAAGTTATGGGGGTTTATTTTTCCATCGTGCTCTCATAGCAGAATTATAGAACTAATCAAATTGTAGAAAATGCTCACCAATAAATCTGTAGAACTCCAACTTCATAATTGAACATAAAGAGGTTCAAAGATTGTTTCCACTGCACGAAGGTTCTGAAGATTTCTGCCAATGCGTGGTGGGGGAGACTCGACTCTCCCCCATGAAGGTAATTTCCCTCCATACCCTTCGGTGTCTGCCCTCAATCTTTGCCCTTCCACTGTATCTTTTCCTACGTGTTTTCCTTTCTGGGTTTATGTGGGTTGTGTGTGGAAGGCTGTGATTCTCTGCCGGCCTGAAAGTATACAAAAGCATGTGTTCCCTCATGGAGGAGGGGACTCCTCCCCTCAACTCAGATGAGGATTTGTGAGAAGGGGTTGAAGGAGTTAAGCCAGTTAATATGCCTTTGTCCTTGTGTGATGTCGTTGTTCTTGAAACCCCATGGTGTTCTGAAAATGAAAAGTTTGTGTTTGAAGAAGCGGATGAAGAAGGTGAGAATGTTGAAAATGGTCAACCCCAAGGTGAGTATCCTCTAGAAACCACTGTTATTTCTCCTAATGTTGAAATGCTTAATCATATACACACTGAGAGGGGTAGGTTGGTAGGGGTTGTGGTCTTCTTGGCTACGGTGGATCCTAGAAATCTCCTCGCTAGGAAGTATTTAGACAACTAGTTCAATGTTGTATGGAATAGAAAGCTCAACATTCAAATTGTTTTATGTAGAATTATATAGAGAGGTTTATTTTTAATATATTTCAAAAATAATGAAATGCAAAGTATAGTTTTGGAAAAACCCTATTGGACCATTGGGAAATCAGTATTTAGGGTTCTGCACTAGACACTCAGGGTCAACTGTGATGAAATTCTTGCACTGTCTATCCCTAGGTGACTATTAATTAGAGATATCCCTCAAGACATGTGGTCCTTTGTTCCCCAAATCTTGGCACCCTTTGGAAATGTTTTGCGGGTCGATAGACCCAAAGGGACTCTGCTTGACATGAATGCTAGGCTGCTCATCTCTCTCAACCTAGGGGTTGAGTTACCAAAGAATATTGACCTGAGAATTGAAAAAAATCTTCATATCTTCCCTGTGGAGGTTCTTGGAGGGTTGGGGGCCTATTATCTCTATTTTAGAGAGGGGAACCTTCAAAAAAATTGTCATCTTTTGCAGGACTCTCCTGGGTCTGCGAACCTTGGCTCTTCAAAATCAAAGCCTGGGCCGAAGCAGCTGGCTATTGAGGTCGTTTTGTCCAATGTGCTTGGTCCTCCTGGATCTTCACCACAGCCATCCTCCGGTTTTCCTTCTCCTTCTTGTACCCCCATGTCTTCGAGGGCTAACTCAACCTTGATTTCTTCTGACGTTGTGCCTCCTCCCTGCTCTTCTCTTGCCTTCGGCTTCACTTTGGAGATTTCCACCTACAACCGCTTTGACCCCTTGTGTTTTGTTAAGCATGCCCCCCTATCATAGCCAGTTGGGCCTGTGTCTCGTGAAGACCCTGTTACTCCTGCCTTTGCTCCTGTTGTGGTTTCCAGCATTGGTTTGGTCTTAGAGGCTCCTCCCATTGTGCCTAGGGGGAGTTCTTTTGGTTCTAGAATTGTTAGAAAAAATGCTCAGCAGTTGGCTATGGAGAACCTAAGAAAGAAAGGAGAAACCCATAGAAATAACAATAAAGTGGAAATTATTAAGACTTATATTAATGGTGTCATGGTCAATGAAGAAACCATCATCCCTAACTCTAGCAGCCTTGTCTTTGATTCTACAATGGATGCTATTAAATTTTCTAATGTGAGTAAAGAGTCACCATTGGACGAGACTCTTGAAACTCTTTTTGACATGGTTAGAAAGTGGTCTATAGACAAGACAAATCCTTCCAAAGAACCTGTTGACTTGTCCAACCCAGCAAGGGTTCCTGCTGATAGCATTGCTAAGCTTGGTGGTGAGGGGACCCCTGGAATGACTGTTGAACTCATTATCAAGACTCAAGCTATTAAGCCTAGGGACTCCAAGGTCACACCCATGCTTAAGGAGAACTCTGGAAAAGAGGTGGGATTAGAGAATGCTAAGAATTCCCTTATCCTCTTAATGAACCTATGAAAAGAGGGAGAAAAAAAAAAGAGAAGCACTGTAGCCATAAGAAAGAACAATTCTAGTTGCATGATTGGAAAGAGAAAGAAAACCAGTATTATTTTGGTTATCCCCTCTCCCAAGTAGATGGAGAGTGAAGAGAATGCAATAAAATTCTTTGAAGCGTTCAGGAATCCTAAAGAGGCCTCTCCCTCAATAGTGCTAATGATAATTAATTGTACCTCTTGGAATGTCAGGGGACTTGAGTCCCCTGACAAGAAGTATGTTGTGAGGAGATTCCTCAACCTAGAACCAAATAGGGATTTTGTGTTGCTCCAAGAGGTTAAAGCTATTGGATTCACCCTTAAAACCAACTTAAGATTCATTTGGGGCAGTGCTACGCATCTTACTTCCCAACATGAGAGGGGGAAGGGAGGTGTGGCCATCTTGATGGCCAACAAATGGAAACCTTACCTTTCTAATTCTAGTGTCTCCCCCTGCAATAGGGTTGTTTGGGTTATCTTCTAGAGGGGAGACTCTAAATTTTGTGTGTGCTCAATTTATGCACCTAATGATTATCTTTGGAGGATTGGGCTGTGGAAGTGGCTAACTAACCTCCTTGATATCTCATGGATTTTAGGAGGAGACTTTAATATGATTGAGAATCAAGAGGACAAGAGAGGTGGTATAAACATGGAATGGAAAGGTAATGAAAAACACTACTAGTCCAGGATAAAAAATAGGCTAAACATCTTTGATCCTTTGGAAGGTTTGAAAAAGGGAAGCAACAGTGTGTGGTTTACTTGGTGTAATGCTCAGAAAGGGAGGAGAAAAATTTATTGCAAATTGGATAGGTTCTATGCCAATAGGGATTTTTTTAGCTTTGAGCCCCTCAATGTTGGTAATAAAGTTTTAGTCTACCCTTATACACTCTCTGACCATCACCCAATCATGGTTAGGCTCACACTTAACAGTGGTATTAAGATCAATTCTAAGGGTAAATACAACTTCATTCTTAACACCGGCCTCTTAAAAGATAAAGACTGTTTAGATGCCATTTGTACCTTGAGAGGGGTCAACAGATGGTTGCTTAAAGATACTGACCCAATTCAGAGGTGGAACGAGAATGTAAAAGCCTGGAAGGTTATCTTTCAAACCATTGGTAAAAAGAGGGCTTTGGACTCAAGAAGAGAGGAATGTCATCTCCAAGATGTTCTTTTAGAGGCTGAAACAAAATTGCAACAAGACCCTTTGAACGAGTAGTTGTATGAATGGCTTAGTCAAGCTAAATGTGGCCTTAGGAAGTTGCAAGTAGTAGGATCCAAGGCCTTAAAGTAAGGTCCAAGCTCAATTGGTTAAGGCACGAAGACAAGGGCTCGAAGTTCATTTTTAGGTACATTAAGGAGAAAGGGATGAAAGAGAAAATCAATTAGATTTTTCATAATGATGTTACCTTGTCCAACCAAGAGGATATTTTGCAACAATTCTTTTTGTTCTACTAGGACCTTTTTAAATCTGAGGACAATGGCAGGGAGTGTGCTAAAGCTAGAAGCAAGATCCAAAGTCTAATCCCCAATAAGATTTCCAAGGAAGACAACATCCAGCTTTCAGCTGACATATCAAAAGAGGAAATCAAGAGAGCTATCATCTCTATGGGAAATGACAAGTCTCCTGGTGTTGATGGTCTTCCAGTAGAATTCTATAAGGTCTGTAGTGAGTAGGTGTGTGATGATCTCCACCAAGTGTATACTGAAGCCCTCTCCAATGTTTCGTTAGGAAGGGACATTAACCAAGGGTTCATCAAGCTCCTTCCCAAAGATGGTGATAAGACCTTAATTAAGAATTGGAGGGCCATCACGTTATTAAATGTTTCTTATAAAATTTTGGCTAAGGTGTTAGCACTAAGACTAGCTAACATCCTCCCCAAGTTCATTAACTCAACACAAAATGGCTTTATTAAAGGTAGATATATATACTTGTGAACCTCTTGACTACCTGGGAGGCCTTATATTGGGCAAAGCATTCTCAGTAGGAGGTTGCAATCTTACGATTGGATTTTCAAAAGGCCTATGACATAGTTGAATGACCCTTCCTCAAAATGGCTCTTGAAGCCTTTGGGTTTCCTCAAGAGTTTTCCAATATGATTAACACATTGTTGAGGGATGCTACTGCTCAGGTGGAAATAAATGGTTCAAGGTATAGGGCCTTTTAGTTTGAGAGGTCTATTAGGTAGGGTTTACCCATTGTGCCTATGTTGTTTGTGATTGTAGATGATGCACCTCATTATTTTCTCAGAGACACTTGTTTTTCCTCCAAAGTAAAGGGGATGATACTCCCTGATAATAACGAGCTCCTGAACATTCAGTTTGTTGATGACACCTCCATTTTTGTGTTGTTAGAAGAAGAGAATCTTAACAACCTCATGACCAAACTTGAGATCTTCTCCCAAGCATTTGGAGCAAGGGTTTCTAAGGCTAAGTTTGTAATGCTTGGTTGGTAGGATACCTCGCCCCCTTGGTTGCACAAATTGGACCTTGAGTTGGGGGGACCCCATAAGTAGGTGAGGTACCTAGGGATCCCATTTTTAGTCTCTCCAAACCTTAAATAGATGTGGTTGTGGTTGAAACGAAAAATTAAGAAGAAGCTGGACAGTTGGAATAAGCAATTCCTTTTACTTGTTGGAACGATACGAGTATGCCAAAAGATTCTTTCTTCATACACTTTGTACTTTGCATCTGTTTGGTTTTTTAATAGTTACCAAGTTAATGAAGTTCAAAAGAAAATCAGGGGGTTTCTTTGGTCCGATGGAAAGGAAAGAAGAAATTGCATTCTGTTAAGTGGGAATGGTGATGTCAAGAAAAAGCAAATGGGGGGCTTGGTCTCAAAGATCTTAGGAAGCATGGTGTTGCCTTGGCTGCTAAGTGGGTTATCAAGGCCCTTGTGGGGAATGAGCCCTAGAAGGTGCTTGTAAGGAATAACATTTCTCTTGATGTCCCCAAGCTAGCTAAGTCTTGGAAGGGTCTACCTTTTAGTGATCTCCTCATCACCAAGTTTCCAGTATTTCCTGCTTGTTCCCTTGTCTTTAGGAGTATTTGGAGGGCTTGGGAAGAGGTGAGGGGGAACTTCATTTGTCTTCCCTTACTTGGTCTTAATAACAATCTGGTCCATCCTGGTAGGTCCATATGGTGGAACCTTGAGCATAATGGGAAACATTTAGCCTTACTGCAAGGTTGCTCTGCTAAGAAATGGTTTCAAGCTGGTATCAAAACATTAAGAAATATCATCAAGGATGGTGTCCTAATTCGTTGGGATCAATTAAGGTTTTATTTTGATTTACCTGAGCCCTCCAACCATAGAACCTATTATGTTGTTAAAGAAGCCTACAAAGATTGGATCTCAAGCCTTAAAATTGATAACTGGGTTGATAAGCCAATTGAGGTTCTTTGGAAGGGATGTCTGTGTCTGCAAGATGTAAAATACAAAACTTTGTACAAGGAGTTACTCCACTCCAACACCCCTATTGACCATCTTAACAAAGTTTGGAAGACCAACCTTGATAACAAAGATTGGAATAAAGTGTTTTGTTCTTTGTGGTATAGAGTTATTGATGCAAAAAAAACATGTTTTAGATGGCTTATAGTGTTGTAAAAAGTGCCTATCAAATTAAAGAATACTGACATTGATATTTGTAATCTATGTAGGGTACCTGAGACTGTGCAACACATATTTTTTATTGCTTTTTTTTCTAACAAAATATGGAACTTATTTCTTAATGATCTGGAATTTGGGATAATAATGGTAAAATTATTTGGAAGGAAGTGCTTGTGGGAAATAATAGGAAATTGAATAAACAAATGCATCTGTTTTGGTTTATTTTAAACTTTGATATTTTGTGGTATCTTTGGAAGGAATGGAATGGGGACAAATATAGTGGGGTGCGGAGGGTACTTACTGAGTCTACCAAAAGACTCACCCTCTTCAATATTGCTTTGCAGGTGGTGGCTACGATGGAGGTTGTTGAGAACAAGTTCTTCCAAAAGACTCAATCATGGTAGTAGGGGCAGCTCAATCTTTCTATATTCTTGGAAGTGTTGGAGATTTTCAAGAAGGATTTTAATGAGCAACTAAGGAGAGGAATGCACCCAAGAGGAGAGAGGCCCAAGATTGGATACAATCCAAAATTTAGAGCTTGAAGAAGTATTCTCTAGGGAGGAACATGATACAGTCAACACATTGGCTTATTGGGATGCTAGCTAACTTCTGCAAAACCTTATAACTCTGTGAATTGAATATGTATTATGATGTACCTCTTTTTGCTCAGCCTTTTGTGGATATGAGTATATATCCCTATAATGATGGGATCTCTGCTTACTGAATGTATTCAACTTATATATGACTATTAAATCTTAAATGACTGTTGTGTAAAATGTTTATACAACTATGACAACATTGTATTCTACTGTTTAAACTATTATTAATACAAAAAATTGATTTAATGGTGGAAAATAAAATATGTTCTCTGGCACAAAGGCCTCATCATCACAACACTTTAACATTGAACTTTGATCCAAAATGATTTCTATCTGGTTGTTTAGCTTATTAAATTTTTTGTCTGCTTGTCTCATCAATCCCTTTGACATATAATAAGTACGTCCCACCTCAACCTTATCATAATGCATGTATGCAATTTCATTAAAGCATGTAATCTATATTTTTGTGCCCTCATCATCAATGATATCAAAGTTGAAAACCTACCCCTCATGCCCTTATATGCTATAATGACCTGCATATCCCTCTTTGTTGTTACACGGCCTTTTATTGCCCATCTAGTTTGGTAAAAATTAAACCCTTTAATAGGGATTTTTTTTTAGGGGAATCTTGTTGCCTTGGTGATGTATTAATTCCAAAGATGCAGGCTCGTTTGGATGGGGAGGGTGACTCACAACCAACTTTTTGTTCTTGATCTATAAACAAATATTTAGGTTTTCCAATTAGTTGGCAATTTGTCATCTTCACATCTAGGGACAATATGAAAATTTCCCTGGAATGAAATGAACATTAAATACTTTAAAAGGTAGCCCCCACAAACAAGGAAGTGGGAAACTACAAGAACAAGGAAGGAAGAGCTATATCAAACCTTGATCCCCACAACTTTCTAGACAAATAGTTTGTCAAGCACACAACCAAACCTATTTTCAATTTTCCTATAAACAAAAGGTCATTGTATTTTGCAGGTAGAGTTCCCATCTGCATGTGGGTTCCATCAGATAGGACGACTTTGTACAGATCGACTAAGCTTTGATCACCTCCTATTTTTGGGTAACACTTTAGTTGGAGGATTGGAGATGGGATAGCATCCCCAACATCTATAGAGTGTAGCACATGTGTTATTAAGGTTGGATTCACATTTGTATCCTATAAGGAAATTAAACTCAACATAATGGTAGCAATGACATCTCTATGACTATGACTTAACTCTAAAAAGAAACAACAATATTGATGCATTTTCAAACCAAGACATTTTCCCCTCTAAGATCCAATTTACTCGAAAAAGAAAAATAAACTGAATGGGAAACAAGACATACAGTTCAAATATAAATAAGTTAGAACATATATAATAGTTATTGTTAATGTAAATGAAGTATTTCTTTGTTTTGTTTTACGTACTTGAGAAACTAACAAGAAAATTGGCAACAACAATAAACTAAGTTACAACAAACACACTTACAAGAGTGATGCTTGAGGATTGTTCCCTAGCCTCAAAAGAACTAGAGACCACTGAAATTTCTTTATCTACTCTTTTTAGGAATGAAGAGCTGCAATAACGGCGGGTGGCTAGAAGGTCTATGACTTCAAAACAAAACATCGGCTCTTAATTGTTTTACACAACCATTAACAATATGGTAGAAAAAAATTAATAATAAAAAGCTCTTCAATGATTTAAATAATACTTAACATACAATTTTTTATTCCAATTTCACTGTTTTAATTTTAAAATTCCTCCTTTTTTCCCCTAGAAACACCAAGAGTACGAAGGAAAGCAAATAATTATCAAAAAAGGCTTCAATGTTGTATATAACAGTTGATATATCAAGTATAAAATTTAAAGTATGTCATGTCAAGGTTCACTGAAATAACTATTTTCAGAAAATAATAAACATTGGGAAGAATAGAGATGCACATTGCTTACATCTACTTTGGTTTACATGCAAATCTACACACAACAAAATATAATATTGTCTCATTTATGGCTTTTCTTCTATGTAAATGATTACAATATATTTAAATACTTTGTGTTGTTCTCCACAACACAATCTAATTGTCATTTGCTAGATTTGGCTATATTCCACTCCTTGCAATGCATAATTAAATACTTAATATCATGCAGTTTATATTGCTATTCAAAAACACATTCTTCACTATCAAATATATATATATATATATATATATATATATATATATACTAACATAAATGTATTTACCAGGACCCTATATGAAATCCAAACAGTACAACCTCCTGTGCATCGCCATTTCGAGAAGAATGACTTTTGGCAAACAACATTGACTCTATAATTTCAGCTATTTTATTATGCATTGTAAATGAAAGTATATAGCCAAACCTAAACAGCAAGAATTAGCATTTGGCCATGGGAAATATTGGATGGAAATTTTCCCAGCCTACATGTGTCCAGGCCTTCGACACCATATAGCAGGTGTTGTTTTGTTCTTTTTTAAAAAAAATTAAAAAGAGTTTGGTATAGCGATAGAGGAGGCCAGCAAAATGGCATCAACATTAATCATTGCATGGTTTTTGTGTAGTGCTAATGGTGCAAGTAACATATGTGTTTAAAGTTCCCGGGGAACAAAGTGAATGTCTGTTCAATTTCCAACAACATATTGTGCATATATATATACATATATATATATATATATTTACATATATATATATATATATATATTTACATATATATATATATATATATATTTACATATATATATATTTACATGTATATATACATATACATATACATATATATATA
>VDFB02044028.1:0-11158 GCA_007258455.2 Sequoia sempervirens
AGATTTCACACAAAATTTAAAATAGATTCTAGTTAAAATCCAATAGATTTAGTTTCTTGCAAATAGAGAAAATCTATTTTATAATGACTATTACAAAAATCTCTAAGAATATATTATTTTTGTTAGGAGTTTGCAACCCTCTAATATTCTAACTCAAATAATTTATAATCATATATGAGAGATCGAGGAAGTCAAAGGCTTTCAATTTTTGTACAATATATCAAAACATTTAGGAAAATTTTCCTTTTTTGTATTAGTTATTTTCCTATTATATTTTTGATCATTTAATTTTACTTTATTGTTCTCTTTAGATAGAGGATCATCTCCAGCCTTATCAATTTCTATAACCTCAAGTAAAAAAAGAGGGTTTATATAGTCCAAAATGGTCTTTTGTATCTTAGAGTTTTTTGTGAAAACTATACAATGTTTCTCCTCCATATGGTTTATCTTTATTTATAGTAGCATTTGAGGGGTCTTCTCAATTTATATTTTTTCTAACTTAGTCCTATTATGCCCATATTTGCACATGGACATGCAAAATTGAAATTCTAATGATCTTCTATCACACAAAACATGATAGTGTAACATGCACACTCATTGAAATTACAAGTGTAAAATTAGAAATGTCATGCCACATAAAGTGATGGAAGAAAAAATAAGAAAGTGTTATTTTATCCATTCTACACATCTTATGATGATGATGATAACCTAGTTAGGGTATAACATCTCTATACAAGTCACTTCAATGGAGGACCTCCACGAGGTACAAACCCCCTTTGGGTTTCTTGGTGAGAGAAAAATGGTCATGCCTCCAAAGTGCAACCTAAACACCTACAGTTGAATTACAACCCTAACCAAGTTAAACTTGATAATTTAAAATATGGAATAGATAACTAATTAATCAAATGACAATTAAAGCGATTAAATGTGATTGGGAGAAAATACAAATTTATAACATTTGCATATACAATTTTCAAATGCTATATTCTTGAATTAGATTAATTAATTAATAATCCAAGTTATTAAATTTTTCAAAGACACAACATATTTAATTAAAATTAAATCCCAACATATTAAACACCACATAAGAAAAAAATAAAATAAACTGAATGTTCTCTTCATCTAAAATCCATAAAGAACTAATCCCATCCTAATGGGATTAATATAACTACCTCAAATCTTCATCAAGGGTTTTAATCTTTAAGGGAAACACTAAAAATCCTAGCTTTAGCTTTAAAAGAACACTATTAGGTAAGTGCATGGAAATATGGGAGAAAAAGGAGAAAAAGGAGCTCAAAAGTGACCGTTCCCCTTCAAAATTAGTTAAAGTTGAACTTGGATGAATAATTTGAGATGTGAATGCTAAAGATTTGAAAATATGATAAAAATTAGAATTTTAGTACTCTAAATATATTTTTAAAATATTGATTTTTTTTTTTTTAAATGGTCAAGGCTAAAGGGTTGAAATGTTGAAACACATAAAATAATTCCTATTTTTATCACTAAAATATAATAATTGTCTGTAATGTGCACCCATTTTTTTTTAATTATTTTATATTTTTATTGAATATTATATTTTTATGATTTTCAAAGTGGATGGATCTTGAATATTACACCATTGAGTGTGCATGTTGCATAACTTGAACAATTTTTTTTTTTTTTTTTTTGTATAAAATGAAGTTTAAAATAGTTCTATATAATTATTTTAAAATTTGAATAGACAAATCAAAAGTTAAAAATAATAATTAATACATATGTAGAGGAGGAATATGAAGATAATTTTTAAGGGAAATAAAAATAAATACCTTAACCTATTCAATTTTTTTTAAAAAAATGTATGGCTAGAAATCTAAAATGTATCTCTTCATTTTGGTGATGGTTTCATAAAATTTTATTGTAAACCATGTAAAATATAATGAGGTTGAATTTCAAATTTGGGTTGTTTTGTGTTAAAATCATAAATTTAGGAGTCACAAGAGATTTCCAACCCTTAAGAATAAATGGGTAGACATCATAAAACGATTGAATTCAAGACATTAAAAATACATACACATTAAAACCCATATGTACTATTTTTTTCATAATGCAAATGTGTTTTGCTAAAAATCTTAAAAAGACTAGCCACTAATTCATCACACTTACCTCCCTCACAACTCATCTTTCATTCCAAGATGAAAGTGGAGGGAGAGGAAAAAGGGGGAGAGAAGGAAGCAAGTTCAACCAAGGTGAAGAGTTTTTCCTTGGTTTGGTTTTTGATCATTTTATTTTCTATTTTATTCATTTATTCTATATTTTATTTTATTTATTTATTTTTGAATAATGAACAAATTTACTTAACTTATATATATATATATATATATAATTGAGGTATAAATATTATTGCAATATATATTATTGATATAATATATAATTAACTATATATATATATACAATTATTATTATTATATATGTTTATTACTTAATATAATATATAATACTATATATTATATAATTTTTTTTATCACCATATATATAATATTATATTTTAAATTAACTATTCTTTCATTTGTGTAGGTTTTATATTTGCTAAATGCTATATTTTTTTTGTTTGAAATTAAAAAAAGAATAAAGAAAAAAAAAAATTCTTTGAAGGATGGCAACCTTGCCATAAGGGCCACAACCCATGTGGAGGTGAAACCTCCCCCACAACCAAAGTTATTAAGAATAATACCAAAATGATATCTTTGAGCATACATCAAAGAATAATTGATAGAGGAATTTTGTAGAGAAGAAAGGTGTAATAATATGTCATGTCCCTTTTTACGGAAAGATAGTTACAAAGTGGAATCTGAGAATCCTACCACATTTCTCCATAGAACACCCTTTCGAATTGCGGTTTGGAACATAGCATCTATAATAATTCCCTCACATTATATATAAAGCTCAAGGAAAAAGGATAATAATACCAGAAATATATCACCATTAAAAGATCTCTAGTTTAGGCTCAGTATACTAGAGCTAGATCGGTTTCAAGAATCTCTCTGTAGGAGCATATTTTGGCTTGCGACTTGGAACATGATATCTATGATGAAACTTGAAAATAATATCCCAATATCAAGAGAAATGGATTAGGTACCAAAGAGATATTGTTGTCAAAAGATGACTGTGCTAGGTGATTGGCACTCACTTCAGTAGGATTAAAGGATAAGACACCCCTAGATCATGTGGAAACAATTGTGAAGTTTCAGGAATAAGGAGAGGGATAGGGAAGTGTGTGGATAGGTCCGTAGGATGACACACTAATTCCAAAAGAATCTACTTTGGCCTTAAGGCCAACCTAGTGTAGTGTGTGAAATATAAATTCTAGGATTTGGCACCATTTTGGCTCAATACCGATCTATTCCTTAAGGGAAATTATTAGCATATAAATGTAGGGAGTTAACTCATGTATTAGGTATCAAATTATTATGCCATTTTTTAAATATTTTGGAACACTTGTGTTCTAAACCCTTATGTGGATGAAAACCCTTAGGAGTTTGTGGTCATTAGACAAAAAACCAATGATCACTAGGATAAGAGGATGAAATCCCTTTGGTTCTTGATTGCATTCCCATTCAGGGTTGCATGTGAGCTTCAAGGATTCAGTAAGGAATTGATAATATTTTTGTTGATTTGTGGTAGTCTTGTATATCATTATGGATCATAATATATATATATATATATATATATATATATATATGAAAATTTGAAGTTTATCAAAGAGATCTATGTGTTCATATGTTGTTAATTGAATTCAATCTACAAATTAGTCTCTATGATGAAATTAGATGTTAGGGACATTATAGTGGTATTAGAGCATGATTCTGCTAGCATATAGGGTTTTCTAATGATTAATGTTTCCAAGTGAAAGGGATATTGGGCTCTAGAGGAGAGAATTGAAGAGACTATATCAAGAAGAAACCATAGATGATGAAGAAAATTAAGTCAAAGCAAGATTTGAGGAAATGATACAAGGGAAAAATAATCTTGCTGACATGTTTGGCCAAATGTTTCAGTGGATGCAGAATGATGCTAAGAAGGAGAATGATAATATTAATGGTTCTAGTGCTACTAGTGAAACCAATAGTGGACAAGGGATGGAGAAGATGGTTTCTACACAAAGTTCTAGAATTGACTTCAATTTAGGTCTCTCAAGCCTAAATTTATTCAAAAAGTAGAAGTCCTAGGGGAAGAAACAACCCTCCAAGATGAAATATCAAGAGCTTATGAAGAGTATAGGGATTTGGAACTTCATGTTAAGGAGGTCTTATCTTTGAGAGATTTTATTGAAATGAAGAAGAATAAAAAAGAAACTTAGCATTCACCGCTTCAGCCAAAAGATTTGGAGCACTCATTGGGGAAGCTATCTATTCCATCCTTTGATGGATATAAGAAGAGCATTGCCATGGAATGGTTGCAAAAACTTGATACATACTTGGCACTCAAACCTTTGTCCGAAGAAGATGCTATCAAAATTTTCACCCTACATTTCGAAGGGATTGCTCATGGTTGGTGGTATCATGGTCTAATCATTGAACCTGGCCATAAATTGATCAAATATTATTATGAGTTTTATAGCAAAATAGTTGAAAGATTTGATAAGAGAGAGATCTAGAAGAACATTTTAGAGAATTGGCTTGCATTAAACAAAAGAGAAGTGTGGAAGAATATATTGTAGAGTTCCAAAGGATATCAACCATGGTAACTGGCATCTTAGAGAAGAGACTCATAATCCTATTCATTGAAGGCTTGGAAGAACAACTTAAGGGATTGGTGAAGGCATTCTACCCCCAACACTTCAGATTACTATACAAAATGCTTTTGATCTAGAGAATTTTGCTCCCCAACAGAAATCAAAACCCTCAATATGGAGTAAGCTAAATGGAAATTCCCAAAAGAATCCTTGGATTGATTAGAAACTTACTCCCCCTACCACAAATAAGAAGATTTATGATGAAACCAATAATGAGTTAATGAAGAAGAAACTTTATTTCTCTTGTAGAGAGCCATGGGTGTCAAGACACAAATGTCTTGAAAAGGGGAAAGTTCACTATATAAAAGTTGTTTCTGACAAAGAATCAAAATTAAATGAGTCAGATGCATTTCATGATCTGGAAGAAACCCCTCTAGAGGAATAACTTAAGGATAAAGACAATGGAGGTATTCTAGGATCACTATTTGGCACACATAGGTACCATTGTTTCAAAGTTTGAGGAGTCTTGGCTAGACAAAGAGTGACTGTTCTGGTTAATGGAGGAGCTACCCACAACTTCATTGATGAGAGACTTGTGGGGAGAAGGCTAGATGTGGAGAATTTTGAAGGCTTCACTATCACTATGGTGGATGGGTATAACTTACCCTACAAGGAGAAGGTTCAAAAGATGGACATCCTTCCCATTAGCTTTGAATGGTCAAGTTTATATTGATATACAAAAGGTTATGGATAAGCATAGTTTTGTTTTAAGTGACATGCCTCCTAGATTTCCACCGAATAGAGGTTTCCATCATATCATAGAGATTGAATCGAGATCAAAGCTGGTTATGACCACTCGTTACCACCATCCTTAGATGTATAAGGAGGTGATAGAGAAAGCAATAAAGGAGATGTTGGATATGGGCTACATCAGACCAAGCTCTAGCCCTTTTAATTCTTTTTTGGTGAGCTAGTAAAGAAGAAGGATGACACTTTGTGGATGTGTATAGAGTATTGAGCATTGAACAATAATACCATTAAGAATTGATACCCCATACCATGAATAGATGAGCTGATGGATGAGATACATGGTGTGGTGTACTTCTCAAAGATTGATTTAAGGTCCAAATATCACCAGATCCACATGAGAGAAGAAGATGTATAGAAGACTACTTTTTGGTGTCACTATGGGGATTTTGAGTTGAATCTAGTTATGCCCTTTGGTCTCAATAATGCTCCAAAAACTTTCCCATCCTGCATGAATCATGTTTTTGGTAAGCACTTAAGGAAGTTTATGTTGGTTTTCTTTGATGATATTTTGATATACAAAAAGACATGGGAAGAACATTTGAAGCATTTGGATATAGTCTTGGGAATTCTAGAACAAATTAGTTTCTCTTTGCAAAGATGTCCAAATGTGAGTTTGGGTCAATAGAGATATTATATTTGGGACATTTCATAAGTGCTATAGGAGTCCAACTTGATTAGAAAAAGATCCAATCCATTCTAGATTGACCACCTCCTACAAACTTGTCTCAACTAAGAGGTTTGTTTGGACTGTGTAGCTATTACCAGAGGTTTGTTAGAGGATTTTCTAAGTCTACGACACCCCTCACCAATCTGACTAAAGTAAGAGATTTTTAATGGATAGAGGAAGCACAAAGAACTTTTAAGAAGCTGAAAGGGGTAATGAGTCTTTGTCCAGTTCTTACAATTCTTGATTTCTCACCTTCATTTGTTGTTGAATGTGATGCTTCTAGTGAAAGAATTGGAGCTGTTCTTTCTTAGAAGGGACACCTCATAACATTTGAAAGTAATAAGTTGAGATCAAATGAACTTAGAGGATATCCCATATATGATAAATAGATGCTTTCCATAATGCACGCCTTGGAGAAATTCTAACAATACCTGGTGTGTGGAAGATTTATGGTCAAATCATATCACAATACCGAAGTGTAATGCCCCGCCTAAATAACCCAAGAACATTGCAATAAGTTATAAAGGTGTAATAATTTTTTTTATATATATTAATACTATGTTAAATAGTTGCATACATTCTTAGGTTAAACGACGTTACACTACTTTAAGTTTTCCATAAGCGACTTAAGTATTTCGCATTGCACCCAATTAAATCATAACATAAAGTAAACATTGCAAATAATAAATTTCCATTCATGATAACATAATAAAGTACAAACCATTTTTCCATACATTGCATTGATAAGATATTACATTGCTCATCCATCTGATGAGATAGTTCAAATAACAAATACATTTACAATTACATTGATCACCTCTTATAAATCGAGGGATGTATTCAATTACAAGTTACAATATACAATGATGAAAGTAAAAACAAAATCCATGTGTGAGCTCTCCATCCTTGAAGCGCTCTATGCAACAATCGAACTGGGGACCCAACGGAGTAAGGTGCACGTTCCACCCAACCATGTGGTACCCGTAGGTCCACCCCCCGTGCTAGGAGATAGTAATAAGGCTACCTAGACCAAATCTACTAACCCTAGACACTAGTACTTACAAACTATTGGTTACATTGCTTCCAGATTTAGACATTTGATTTGAAACACAAACACAAGTTTAACTGTTATTTTAGGTGGAGTGTCATCACAACGATGCAATGGTTACCCTGGTGTTTCTTCCTAGGTCCCGGCCCCCAATCCTTGGGTTACCCTGGTAACCTCTTACGAAACCCGACCCCTATTGCAATCAGTTGTGGAATCAAATGTCCCTTAAGAAAATAAGACATTGATTTGCCATTCCAGGCCTTCTCGACTTATACTCATAACTGTAGAAGCTTATAAGTCATAAGCAAGGCATAAGCATCTTATTACATGTTTTAATTCTATCTACTATGTCATTTAATTATCACTAACTTAAATAACTGTTTGTAAGCTACCCTGACACCACTTTGTGTGTCGGCCCTTACAAACAGCCACTCCCCTAAACATAACGGGGTTCCAAGGTTTCCATGACTAGGGTTTACCAAAAGTATTTTTTTTTTATCTCATATTGACAATAAATCTTAACAATAACAAACACCATATTTGGCTCTTACACGAACCCAAGTCAAAATGAATTCCATCAAAAACAATAGAGAAAACCCCATTAACCCAATTTAATTCTGGAAGACTTGATTTGTTTAAAAGAAACTTCTCCCATATTTGCCCCAAAAGAAAATACATAAACAAATCCAGAAAAGAAAATTTTCTAATATTTGGATATGTTAAATCCAATCACTCAGAATAAAATAAACAAATCATTTCATCATTTATTCCATCTATTTTCTCAATTTATTTAAAGATAAATAAAATTCTCAACTTGTTTGATAACACATCCAGCAATTTACTAGTGATATTTATAATTCTAAAAAAAAAAAATATTTAATTAATTTAAATTGCATAAATATCACATTCAAAATCATACAAATATATTTTTATAAAAACCATATTTCCAGCTTAATAAATATAATTAATTATTTATATATATATATATATAAATACAATTAATATATATTTATTATAACAAACTCATATATATAATGAATATATATATATATAAGTATATTATAAACATTAAAAAGTATATAAAATAAATTACAAACATTAAATAACGCACCAAATAAAAACGCGTTTAAAATTTTTAAAGGAAATAAAATTTATTAACCAGGCCGCAGCCCCTGCTGCGGCTCCAATGGGAAGGGTGCGGCCCTCCCCAGGGCTGCGCCCAGCAGCCCCTGGCTGCTGTGCGCAGCCGTGGGAATGGCTGCGCCACCCATTATAGTAGGGGGGAGGGTTTCGGCCCTCCCCTAAATCATTTAATTTTTTTTTTAAAACAAATAAAATACATGTTTCAATAAACTTCATTTAAAAGCGGACGTCAAACAATGAATTTCGCCTGCGGATAATCTCCGTACGGCGATTTTCATATCAATTTTTTTTTATTTTAATGAAAAAAAATAATTTATTTCGCCATTATTTAAACAATATATAAATTTATACAAATATATACAGATACAGTCATGTATAAATATTTGTAATACTGGAAAAATAAATAGAAGAATTTTCTTTTTAATAAAACACAGAGAAGGAATATCAAGGAATTTTGAATAAACTCTTTTTTTAAATCAAGAATTTTATACAGAAATTAAAACACAACACTCACATTACAAAGCAAACTTGCCCAGAATTTTTTTTTAAAAAACAAATATTTTCCCCCTGGACAATTCTAAATTTCTACAGAAGCTTTTCTAAAGCATTTTGATTTGAGTTTCCTTTCTATTCTTGCCTAATTTTCTTGAAATTTTTTCAGACAGACAAGATTTTTACAGAAGCTCTTTTCTTTTTAAAATTAACAAAGAAGAAATTGAAATTTATCTAATAGATTTCTTAATACAGGGACAAAAAACCAATTTCACAAGAAAAGCACTGGATAATTAATTTCCTCAAGAATGTAAATCTCCAAAAGCTTTTACATAAGAAGATCCCGAGATCCACAAAATATCCAACCCTCCAAGGATATCTTCTCCAAAGAAAATCACAACCCAATAACAGAGGTAACAGATTCTAAGAATAATAATATTTTTCACAACCCAATAACAGAGGTAACAAATTCTAAGAATAATAATATTTTTCACAAGAAAGAGATTTTTTTCTCAGCATTAATGAAATTTCCCCGTGAGGAAATTACCAACCGCCAATTTTCCGAGATCCACAATAACCTCTCCAGAACCAATTTTTAACAACCTCATCAAAGCACTGGCACACTTGCCTATATGTTGCTGAGAAAAATATCTTCCACCTCTCTCAAGCAATTTTGCCATTTAAAATTTTGCATGCAATTTATCTAATTAATTTAAATTTAAATTTTAAACTCTAATTTTAAATCACATGCAATTAACTTCTATTTATTTAATTTTAAAATTTGAAATTAATTTTCTTTCAAAACACATGCAACTTAATTAATTTTATTAAATTTAAAATTTAAAACTCATTTCACATGCATATTCTAATTTAATTTATTTAAATATAATATAATTTATGTACTTACTAATTTAATCTAATTAATTAATTTATTTAATTAAATAGTTAAATCCTTTTAAAGATCAACTATTTAACTAATTAAACTAACTAATGTATTAAATTATTAAATAAATAAATTTCAATCATATTTAAATATTAATTAATAACAATAAATAAACACAATAATTAACATTAAAAATAACCAACATTTACCTTTTCGAAAATAATTTAACCAACAGAAACACATCACAACCTACAACTCAAAACTGAAAACTGACCTTGTACTAAGACTAGGGTTAAAGACCGGACTAGGATTAACCTAACTACTATCTCCCATTCAACATTTTCCGTTGAGTCTTGACACGCTCAGACCTGATTACACAGGTGGAGTCGGTGTCATGTACCTGCAATCCTGCAACCAAACAAACAATGTACATACATGTGTATATATCTAAAGCATTAAAACAAACACACCGTGCGGAGAAAATCACAGATATCGCAAGGCACTCGCAAGCGAGTGATGCGATTCTGTTCTCCACACCAATACACTCACAGAAGACTGACTCAATACATGTTGTTAGTCCATCATAAGCATGTGCATATCCAAAAACAACTGAAAGTAAACATCTACACTAAATCATATCAAGTCTGAAAGCAATAAACATCACACATAGTATCATCATATCACACAATCATCCATCATCACTCAAAAACAGCGATCCAAGTATCCAACAAAATAACAAAGTCTAACAGTATGGGAAAGTATCAACAGAAAGCATAGCATAAACGGAGGGGTACTACATCCTCCCCCCCTAGGATCAGGCTTACTCCTGGAAGCCTGCTAGTAGCAAACAAATAACACATACATATCTAAAGTAGGTCCTTCCAAGAAATGGAAGACTAGCCACTAAGATCCCTCTGAAACAGTACTCAGTCAACGTCTTGACCCCTGAGGATCAACTCCCGATGTAGATGGGCGTGCACGGTTCCCAAAGAACAATGCCGGTCCTCCTTCAGGAACCTCTCCAACTGCACCTTGGTGCTCATCCTGGTGGTTACCCACCGCAGTATATACCCTATGTGACCTGCCTGCATCTCCCACTGTAGGCTCTGAAACTGTAGGTCGAGGCCCAAAACTAGAAGAACCTCTCATCGGACACTGCCTAGCTATGTGTCCCTGCTGCCCACATGAATAACATCCTGTACCTGTGCCTCTACCGAATCCTCTGCCACCCGAAGGTGCATTGGATTGCTGGAAACTACCCCTGCTGACCGTAGGCTGTACACTCTGAGGGCTATAATCTTGCTGTGGTTGTGAGCTAATATTCTTTTGATTTGTTCGCTGTTGTTGCTGCCCACCCTTTTTGGGTGTCTTTTGGTTCTTGGAAGAACCACCTATCTGTGCCTG
>VDFB02044029.1:0-43860 GCA_007258455.2 Sequoia sempervirens
TGGTTCAATAAAAGAAAAAAGCTATGATCCATATGGTGATGTATCTACGCTGCAAATGGCATGGATATCGAAGGCAAGTGCAAGACAACAACAAATAACTTCCCAAGTTATTCCTCACAGTCAAGAAGATAATCAGACTCAAGGATATGAGTTTCTAGAAACAACTATGCCCTTCATGGTAATGGCAGTGTTTTGATCTCTTCACGAGTAGTAGCATTTTCAGTTATAAATAAGTGTCACCTTTAGAAAATGAGAGATTTTCATGCCATAATCTATTTCAGAAAAGAGCTTCATGTGACAATTCAAAAGGGCATTTTGAACTTTGAAGGTTAAGGACAGTCATAGGAAAGAACATGAATGTCAAAGATGCAACAGGGAAAGCTATCTAGGCAGCACTGGAAGAAGAGAAACAATGGAGCATACAGAGGCTAAAATTAGAGGGCAGCATTCTAGCCTATCATAAAGAGGATGAGAATTTAAGCACAAGGTGAAGATAATAGTAGACCTATGCATGTTTCAAGCCATATCAAAGATGATATGGCAGCTAATAGAGCATGCCAGGCCAGTGAGATATGGCAGGGTATGATGCCTTTTAAGTGCAAGTAAGGGAAATTGTTGTTGCATAAGAGCATGGAACAACATGGTCTAAAAGATTAAAAGGCCATCACAAAGACATCAAGGTTGGAATGAGATTCAAATTTGTTGCAGGTAGCCCTACTTGATGATACCTTATTAGTTTTGCCAATTCAATAAGAGCAATTTGCCTCTATGTCTGTCCTAAGATCTTCAATATCTTTACTGCAAGGTAACTACTCTCTATTATTGCAACATAATAGATGTTTGCTCTCTATTATTGTAACATTCTCCGAAGTACCTTAAGCCATGTTTGCAGAGATGTTGTAATCCAAGGAACACAAAGGATACTCTTCATATCAAAGGGGCAATTTTCCTAATGAAAGCCACAACCATGATGAAGAACAACAGGGCAATAACTACAAATGAAAGGGAAAATATGAGGGGGCATGAGTTAAAGGATTCAAAAAAGTTTATCTACATGTTCACCACTTAAAACTATTTCCAATGCTTCCAGTCTGTTTTCTCATAGAGAAGAGGAGGTTGGTTCTTGCTCAACACTTAAACCAAAGGTCTCTCCAAGAGATAGTCAAGATTATCATACTAAAAGTTGGTCGTGCTCTTGAAGGGAGTCTCAGAAATAGAGTCAATAGACAAGTGCACTGTCATAAAGAGAATCAGCATAAACACAGGAAAAGACAATCAAAGACATAAATTGCAGACTTGTGGGGAAAAAGGGATAGATATTACAATCTGATATAAAGGCTATTAGCACAGTCACTTATCCTTATGAGGGAGGGCAATATTCTGTACATGAACAATGTCTATGTATGAAGGCTGTTTAGGTTCATAAAGGAACAGTCATCCATAACATCATTCACCTTATAGCAAGGACTATGAAAGAGCAGATTAATGGTGTGAATGGACAGTCATTTCAGAGTAAAAGGACAGTGTATTCCTGTAGGGTCTAATTTGCGTTTTCTTGTCTCTTGAGGAGTGTTGTTGTCAATACCTTCTAAAGAATGCATGGCAAAGAAATCATCATAGTTAGCAGTGAAGGTGAAGGTTTGTGCAGTGGAATAGTCTTGTCTATGTCTGCACTTCTGGCTGATGAATCCCAAGATAATACTTTAAATGCTAGTTAAGGTGGTTTTTCACCGTCTTTTAAATCTGGGTAGCATAATTGAGAGTTATAGAGGTTACTGAATAAAGATTGAAGGCATGCTATGAGGAACAGCGGTACGCATCCTAGATAAAGATTGCAAGTCAAGAAGATGAGGACAAAGAAGGGCAGTCCATTTAAAAGGCAGCCAAGGCATCATTGCAGGGACAATCTACAGAGAATAGGGCAGAGTTTATATGACTCCCAAGGACATGATGACAGTAGCAGAGAAGTTTCTGCTTGTAAGTAGGAGGTCAAAGACACCAAATAAAAGAAAGGAGCCTGAGACAGACCAAGTGGCAGGTTTATCAGGAAGAAAAGCATGGCAATGTATGGTGAGAAAATAAACAATGACCCAAAGTATGACAGAGAATATGAAGGTTGCAAGGGCTATTTCATAGTCATGAGATATATAGAAAGTTATGTGAAGCCATGAAGCTACCACAGTTACGGATAACACATATCAAGCACCATGTCATTGATGGTGTTACTCTTAACTACTCAAGGCTCAGGTTACTCTGACAGCAGATTATGACTAAATTGAGTTAAGTGATCTTGACTGTGTTGAAAGTTTTAAAGAATTTTTTTTTTCTTGATGGTCAAAGATGGCAGAGTTTAGGGGATAAAACAGGGGATACTTTTTTATAGTGAGATCAAGAAAGAAAGGACAGTCCAAATGCATCTCCAAGGAAAAATCATAGTGAACAGTAAGATATTTATGTTGAGGTTGGAGGATTTATGGAATCCATGCTCAAAGTGATTGTTGCTGGGCTATTGTGTTATGTAGACTATGGTTGTTGCTTTAGGTCTATCGATCTTAAGATACACTGGAAGTTGATGTAGCAGATCAAGAAGAGAAGAGCTACACAGGTTATGAATTCACTGTCCACCCCACTTGGTCCTCCAAGGTATGAATGGTCAAATGTATAATGGATGGTAGATAGGGAAGAAGCTCTGTGTCAAAATTCAAAGATTTGGACCAAGTGTTGCAGACCACAAAAGCGATGACCTTGCTAAAGTTCAGTTCTAGAGTTGAAGGAGTTTTTACTCAGTGTCTCAATGACAGTCAAGCGTGACAACATGAACGAGCCTATGTTTATTGTTCTATGACAGGGTATTGGAAAAGGTTAGTGCAGAATTGCAAGGGTCTTATGAAGCCTAGAGGGTTTTGTTCAAGATAATTTTGTTGACAATTATAGGAGCTTCCCCAGGGTATGATAGGAACTACTGGCTTTGGGAAATAGACATAGGCAAGGTGATTTCAACATTTTTTTAAAAGGGAAAATTCTATATATTGCAAAGATCAATCCAGATGAGGATAAGGAAAATGTACTTCTTGGTGGTATAAGTGATAGAGAAGACTCTGTATCAATGTGGGACAATCAAGAAGACTTTGTAAAGTATACAATAACTATGAACCATTGGAGGATAGTGAACATTGAAAAAGGACAAGGGATAGATAATAGGAGCTAAACATAGCATGACAGAGTAGAGACAGTGGGTAAGTTCTGAAAGGGCAGCAGAACAAGAGATACCTAATGGTAGATCTCGAACTGAAGATGACAGTGGTGTGCACAAAGAGTAGTGAGTGTATGGCAGTTCTGAGAGCAACATGCTTTTTGATTCTGTAAAGCTTTATAGCATTTCATGTGGAAAGCAGAGATGAAGATATTCAGTACAGAAGGATAACACCGAATGATCACATGAGGATACCAAGGGTTTGTGTAGGCAGAGATCTCATAAAAGAAATGCCACGAAGGAGGAGGATAGTGAGGTATGTCTTATGTTCAGACCTGTTAAGACCCTCATTTCAAATGTTTATAGGACACAGAAGTTTCAATGAAGTGGAAATACGGCCTAATAGGCAAATTATGAAAAGAACTCCATTCATGACAGAGATCAACATAAGGAAGTTTTAGGACATAAAACATGTGTCACTTTTTAGTCCTTAAAGATCTTATACACGTCTTATTAGCAGTTTTGAAGAAGTCTCCAATATTTGGGAGTTGAATGAGCATTCATAACCTATTTCTATGCATTTATGAGTAGTTGCAAGCATGTAGGAGGAGTTTGTTGAGTTGTGCAGCAATTGGCAAATATCTAGGAGGCAGTTTGACCCAGTTTATGAGCAGTTACAAGCTTCTAGGAGCTGTTTTTGAAACTTTGATGGTAGAGGAGGGCAAGGGATGACTTTTTCACCACTCAAACAACCTTTTGGAGCAGTTTAAGGGGCTGAAAAGGAGGCATATTTGTTTTGGACGTCCAAAGGAGTTTGACCCAGCAAGATGAAGTGAAGACTTATCCTTTTCTCCTCTCACACATGCTCCTATTACCTTGTAAGCTGTTGAACAGCATATAAGCAAGCTTTAGAAGCAATTTTCAGTTAGTTCTCTTCTCTCTCAGAGCATTGTATTGTAACTTTTTTGAGTTCTTTCATGCTAGAGCATCAGATGTAGCTCACTTTCAGACTTGTACACAGTTGTAAGAACACCTTTTATCAATAAAATTCAGTGGTTTTGCCTTCTTGATAAGCTGTTTCATTGTGTGTGTATGAATGATTGATACATTTTTTTGTGTTTTTATGTATAAATCCTCAAGTTTGTTGTCTCATTTCAGCACCTTTAAGTAGAAAGCATGTCTTATACAGGTCATAAGTTATGTCATCGACGTTTACACTTTTTATTTGTGAAAGATATATTTGGTCTCCCTTCTAAAGTTGTAAACATATCAACTTTCTTATGAAATACTGATGTATAAGCATGTTAAATAGTTGAGTTGTGTGTATTTTATCTGGGTATTTGGGAAATTGTGTGTTAAAACAGCAGAATAGGTTTGAAAACCCTTTTGGTGCATCACCATATTAGAGCTTAGGTTCCATTCTATGCAATCCTTCTCTCTTTTCTCGGAAAAACATTAAAATAGTTAGTTTAGGTGATAGTTCCAAGGGAACCAGCCCTCTCCAGAGGTTCTCTTCCGTCATAGGTGACCCACAAACCTGGAAGAGATCCAATGTTTCACCAGTAAGCTAAGTTTCTACAACTTAGCAGGGGTGCAGTATTACGTGATAACAAGTAGTTGTATGCACTTTTTCTTTGTTGGTTGCTAGAACTTGCAAAGCTCTCAATTTTACACTCAATGATGTTTATGTGTCAATTAAATCCATAAGATTGAATTTATAACCATAAAGTTAATGGCGAAATTGATTGGCATTTAATGTACTAGGCATGTAGGTGCACAATTTATGTTTTGAAAGGGGTCACTCTTGCAAAAAGAAATATTAGATATGCAAGTGAAGGTAAGGTAAACATAAAACTTCATATGCAACATGCACTTCCACATGTAAACTTCACAAATGCCAAAAGACTCTTCTCTATATTACCTTTTGTGGGAAATTGACCTTTAAGTGCAATCGAATGTGAACTCCAATAATTACTTCAATGTGGAATTTCTGCATGGAAGTCTCACAAAATCTCCTTGGAAAACCATATTGAAGTGGAAGTTTAATACATAGTTTAGATGGATATCGAATTTAAGGTGACCTTTTAGCAACTTCTTTAATGCTTTGTGGGGAAGTTGAAGGTAAGAACACGTTTTTTGATAAGGAAATCATGTTCATTTGAACATCAAATTTCTATAAAGGCCAAGTATAAATCATTTATAACCTTTTATGCCTTGCGAGGTTGATATGTTCATTGAAATCATATAAATGAAGCTCCACAATTTGATTTTTCGTTGTTTTGTGACATTTTAATAAACTTCCAAAAGGGACTTAAGATGATTTTGATCATTTTATTCAAGGAAGATGAAATTCATTATGGTACTTAAGCACCTCTTTGAAGTTGGCTAAAAGATATGAGGATTGACACTAGGAACCAGACTGAAGTTAAAAGGGGTGACGTGAAGGGGGATCTTTATTTTGCTAAGAGCAAATTGGGGCAAGTTGTGAAACGGCACAATGCCTCTTTCTATTGGTGTCTTACCTCTTGCTACTTAGCAATTTTATTTTTCTCTTTGAACTAGATGTTTAAGGCTCTATCTTGCTTAGCCATTAGGGTGTGATTTTCTCTACCCATATTCATATAAAAAATCTCAATATCTTTAAATAAATACATCATATATATATATATATATATATAAAGACAATTTATTTATAATAATACAAAAATTAGTAAAAGCTTCATCTAAAATTGTGTGAAGTTTGAACGAAAATGTCAATGACAAAATATTTGTCAAATCAAATGATATGATTTTTTTATAATAACACAAAAATAAGTAGAAGCTACATATCAGTCATCTAAAATTGTGTCGATTTTGAATGAAAATGTCAACGACAAAATACAAACCAAATGATACGATTTAACAATAAACAATATATATATGGATTTAAATGCTATCTAAAAGAAAAAAAATATTATCATGTTTTTTTTTTATTTATTAGAAAATTTGAACAAAAAAATTACCTAATCATACGCCAGTACTATTCTTTATCTCGAATCTTTTTTTGAATGACTTAAAAATAGAATCCTCCAAAATATGCAGCCACTTACAGGAAAAATTAAAAAGAAACTTGCACCATCTATCTTATTATTTCAGGAAATATTTAGACACAGCCATGTGGCTGTCACCGTCATATGTAAACGCTGATCATACCCAAAGGGATATGACTAAACATGTAATAAGACACACACAAACATATTAAAATTAACGGCACAAGTAAAGCTCACAGGTTACGTGTGGATCGTCCACCGTCTACTAACAGAATTCTCAGACCTTACCAACCTTAAAGGAGAGCGGAAACTTTACAGCCTTGGTCACATGGAGCGGGGCTCCCCACGCCGCCTCAAATTCTGCCCTATACTCGCTTATGATGTCTTCCTTTCCCACCATAGCAGATCCCGTTCTGAAATATCCCATATACTCATCAAACGTCCTCTGCTCTTCTATTTCCAGTTTCATTGTCTGCACTTGTGTGAACGGAAACGGCAAAGTTTCATAGTCGTCGAGCACCATTTTCACAGCCGGGTGGAAAAGCGGATTAGTTCTGCGATAAAACCGCTCACGAACGGCGTCCACTGCTGGATCCACCATGGGCTTCCAGTACGCCCAAACGGCAATCACGCCGCCGGGCTTCTTCAAGACGCGCTTTACCTGCGAGTAAAATTTATCCAAGTCGAACCAGTGGACGGCCGTAGCGACGGTGACGAGGTCGACGGAGGAATCGAGGCCGACGACGGATTGGAGTTCTTGGTCGGTCAGTGACGGCGCTGTCACGGCGTAGGTTATGTTGGGGCGGTGCTCTGCGTGTTGAATCTGCTGCTCACTTGTGTCTGTGGCCACCACCTTCTTGTAGTACTTTGATAACTGCTTTAAAACAGTGAACATTCATCAGAGAACAGGCTATGATTAGACATATAAAGAGAGAATGCGTGTTGAAAACTTACCTCAATGGCTGCTTGGCCAGTGCCAGTGCCGACATCCCAGGCGAGATCATGTTGTGGAGTGAGGGAAGAAAGGAAGGAGAAAAGCTGAGAGGGATAGCGAGGCCTGAACTGTGCGTAATCTTTGGACACTGCGCCATACACCTCTTTTGCATTTGGAAACTTGGCGTCATCCATGGTTTAGGCGCAGACAGAGCTTTGCCTCTTCCATTATTATATAAAAGAGGATCTGTAATAAAATATCCAAAACTACACACATAATACATACCTACACATATATGCAATTATCTATTTGTTTTCTATACAAAAATATAAACAAACCTTTTAGAAATATTTATGGTGTACAATTAAATAGATCTAAAACCTTAGATATATTAATCAACTAAGATTGATTAATAGAGTAAATTAACCTTAAAAATGTGTTAAAATAAAATTGAGATGGACTAGGTCTTATATTGAAATCAACATGGTATATAGATTTTGATTACTTTGACATTGTGATAAAAAGTTATAAATTGAGAATTGATACTAGATTTTTTATTAGAGAGCTAAGAGTTATAATTGTGTTGGTGCGATCTAGCCAAGGTGGCACAATTCTATCTTGGTGGTGCAATCTTGTCATGAGAAGAAATGAACCTTTGACGCCTCTAAATAGGGTTCACTAATATATATCTTCTTTAAGGAAAACTAGGTGATATTAAGAAGAATTTTTGGGACTTTTTACAATAATAGGGAAGAGCAATTTACTTCCTTATCAGTATTCAATCCACAAAACTAAGTTAACAATGATAGAATAGAGGTTGATGGTGTAATTTGATGCTAATATCTAGATAGAGTAGTCACTAGCTAAATCCTATAGGTTTGTTGTCCAAGCTAACAAACATAATGCTTCTTAATGATGCTTGATTAAAATGACCTAGGATGATGCCTTTTAACTACAATCCCTAGAGATATAATTTGAAAGATTTTGGTTACTAGTTAATGGGCAATAATTATATTCTAGAAGAGTTGGTAGGGGAAAAAACGAAATTTAAATTCAAATAAGAGGGATAGAACCTTGGCCATGATAGTTGTTGTTGGAACTGTAAAAATCTGATGATTTTACATAGTGTTCACATTCATAATTTTCCAAATAAGTCCCACCATGAACACATTTTGCTCACATTTTGCCCATTTTTTCCCCATAGAATCATCTATGTCTGAATATTGCACATTATGGTTCCTATCGACGTGAGTTCATTTGGGTCTCCCCGATCCATTTTGCGTTTTCTGCTACAAACGTCTGTGTTGCCTATCGGCAAGACGTTTTTGATATCATGGCGATTGGATTTCATCTTCTGGCAGTTATCGGCATGACAGTTTCTTTGTTTTGGTGACAGGAAGGCTTCATATCGGTAAGTGTCACAGTATTCAACATTGTGTCTTAGCGAGGTCTTCTTGTCTTGCCGACCAACTGTGGAAGGACTGACTTATTGATAAGAGTTACTGACTTTCAGAGGGAGGTCTTAACAACTTCGTTGGGTCTCACCAATATAAAAGGAAAAAGGTCTCTGTTGGTATGAGAATTGTATTCTCTTGGCGATCTAAATGTGCTCGGGATGTTTCAGAATGACTCGGTGGTTTCTTTGGGACCTCTCCCCGATTTTGAATTGTCTTGGCGAAAGCGAATGGGAGATGCTTCTCAGCGAGAGTTTGCTCTTGTCACGACGACATACATGATAAAAGAAAACTTTCGGTAAAACATAATGTGATCGACATAAGGTCTTTCCGATATCAATAGGTTACAGCGACAGTGAATCAAATGAAAAGGGCATCTCGGTGAGAAGCTTGCTTGTGTCTCTGCAAATGAGTTATACACTAAGAGAAGCATATCGATATAACATTCTGTAATCTGTGAGATGTCTCACCGACATCATAGAGTCAAGGTGAAACACAAAGAGCGCGGGATAACAGTGATATAATTGCCTTTGGCATACTTACAGGGATGTCGCAGTGAATGATTAACAACAACTTGGTTACTGTGGCTGACATGTAAATTTCTAAATACATTTGCAGGCTGACATGAATGCCCGATTGTAATGGTTGGCTAACATGGCTCTTGGCCGACATGGATTTGGGTGCGATGTGTTTCCTGATGCTGGTGTATAAATAATCATTCTTGATTGTGATTGAGAGGGGGGATTTTAGATTAGATATAGTAGGTAGAGATGGATACAGTAGAATAAATTTCTCATAACAGAGGCTATGTTGCATGTTTTCAAATGGCGATTTCAATGAAAGTCAGTTGATGTGGCAGGTCATTTCTGGTGTCAATTATCTGTTGAATTTAATAAAAGCATTGCTAAGTTGTCTCCAAGATGGATTCTTTCTGATTTTTTAAGTTGATATAACAAGTTTATACTCAATTCATCAGTGCACATTTGTTGTATCTATGTGGTTAATTGATTGGTTCTTTCAAGCAAAGACTAAATCCTTTTAGTTGATCACAGTAATTAGAGAGATTCATTTGGATTGTTAAAGTAGAGCTTAGTAATCACAATCTTGCATGTTTATATACAAGTTGTAAACAGAATGTATGCTAGATAATTTGAGTTTTCTCCAGAGAGGTGTTGTTCATCTTGATTTCATTTGACTCCGCATACCCAATAAGGCACTAGTCTCTGCACTTCATCATTTGGATTCATTCATTTTCTTTATATCTGTTAATTAAGCATTTTAGGATTTAGATTAAGAAGATTGCTTTCAAGTTTGTTTTCATTTGTTCACTTCCATCTGCCATTGTGGACAAATCATTGCAAGAAGGAATATCATAAGTCAAGTCTGCTTCATTCAGAAAGGTACACTCGCCCAGGCCTGGCAGCACTTGAAGAGTAGAAGGTTTAATTCATTTGACCTTGTCTATTACCCTAAAACGTATCAAGAGATTGGTAGCCTCTTGAGGCATCTCGCCTGCATTTTTGAGAGCTAATAGTTGTATTCTAGAGCTCACTAGATTGGAGGATTCACCATGTATAGTGTTCAAATAATTTATTTTTAGATCAACTCATCACTCTTCCTTTGGAAAACATATAAAATTATCTAGAGATGCACACTAGGCCACATTTTAAGGATACATATTTATGTGACTATTATTTGACCCAAAATCTAATCAAACACTTTGTTATACCATATTATTTTACTCAAAACATCTCTAGTCCATTTATAATAGCATTGTTCATCCTAGACTAGATTGCACAAAGGATTATGTTCCCTAGATTGAACATATAATGATCATTGTTGTTATTTCCATTAGGTCCATCTTCATTAATCCCATTTTCTAGACTCAACTTTGAATACAACTCTTGGGAATGATATGTACAAGATCATTATAATGTATACATATTTTCTAACAAGGAACAATCACATTGACATACACTACCATACAACTTAGAAAATGAATGATAAGTATTAAAAATAATTTTATCTTTGACCATTGAAGGTAGAATAAAATTGATAAAATAAAACTTGAAGCTCATTGTTCAATCATTTAAAATTCCTTTCAACTATCATAGTTCCAAATTGAAGTACTTACTTTTTAATTATGCCAAATGTTTCTTCATGCTTACATTGTGTTAAGTAAGAAATTATTACTACTCAATTTTGTGATACAAATGATCTATAAAGAAATTATGTAAGTAAGAAGAAATGAAAAAATAAGGTAAATAATAAAATAAAAAAGTGCATAATCATTTAATCTTCATTGAAATAATCTTGGAAGCAATTATTCCTTAGAAAAGTAATCTAATCATGTAATTTTGAAGGAAAACATATGAATTAATAGACTAGAGATCTACCATCATACATTACACAAATAGGTTGCATAGATCTAATTGGCAAAGGGTTATAGGGAAATATGTGATACAAGAGCATCCTAGTATGTAAGAGAAATGTTGTATCAACAAACCATACTTTTCTTTCAATTTTTTTTATAAGTTCTTATTCATTAGTTAGTCATTGCAAATCCTTTATCATATTTACCGTAGTTGCATATCTCACATGTAGGTTGGAATAAATTTTCTAAAATAATTCTTTAATGTCAATTTCACTTTCAAGAACATTATGATCACCACAAAGACATAAATTGGTTTCTAAATTTTATTGAGATTGACCAATTTTACACCTAGTTTCATTTTTCATAGTTTGCAATAACTTTTCAAAGTTTGTAAAAACAAAGGAACACACCACATTAAATTTGGCATTCATTGCATCAAGTTTTATATCACCACATTAAATTTGGTAGATTTTCCCTACACATTTTACTAACTACATGCTTTATTAAGGACTTGGGATTTGCACCACCTTGCAACCAAAAATAGGTCATTCACAAGGCTTGAGGTTGATATATACAAAACATCTATTATATTTTGTAATCATGTGATTTAAGAATTAAATAATTAAAGTATTAGATGATTGGATAAATATTGTGGATGAGTATAAGGAAATTATAGATCTTGAAAGGGTTAAATTTATGAAAAATAAAATGAAAGTGCATCCTACTATTTAGTGGAAATAAGAACAATTATAAAGTAATAGGGAAGGAAAATAAAACGGTAATAAAGTAGGACATGATAGTTATAAATTTGAAGAAATAATATATACATGTTCATTATGAGTTGGATTGTTGAAGATAATACAAAAGTTGAGGCAAAGCGACATGATTATAAAAAAAATACATTGAATAATTTTACAAGATGACCATTAGGCCTATCTGTAGTGAATAAATATTTTTTTTTGCAAGATATATTAATGGATTCAAAGGGAGTATTCAAGAATAACTACATTTGGTAAGGTTGATGATCATAGAGGAAACTGTATATAAACTTGTAATCAAGGTAGAAGAGAAGTTAAATCAAATATTTGAGAGTATATAGAACTAATAAAGATGAAGAGGAGGGAGATTATAAAGATAAAAATCACAACTCAATGATAGATAACTATATGTGGAAGTAAGGAGGCCTAATAATACCTAGGTATCATAATTATAGGAGTACTTACCATACTGAAGGAGGAAACAATAATGCCTACTAAAAAGATAGGGATGATAGAAAATATTATTACAATAATAGATAAGGTAAAAAAAAAATCCATATGGATACCAAGGGGGGAGAGGAATGTTGCACAAATGGTTATTGTTGCACCAAAAGATCGACCTATTAATGCCTGATATAACTACTAGAGTTAATGAATCCATGAGAGGTGGTTAAGCCATGTCACAAACCCAAGCATTGCATTGCATAACACAAGGAGACTAAGGGCACACACCTTGCAAAAATCCCCCCCAATGCAAATGATGGGTTCAAACTTGTGACCTAAGCTATGATACCAATTGTTGCATAGACGATTGCCATTGCACCAAAATATTGTTGGTGTAAATAAAGTCTTGTACATAGTTAATTCAAATTACTAGGGGACTTATTTACATGATTAGTTAAGTTTAATTAGTTTATAGGAAGGAATCTTTCTAGAAGATGTTAGTTGTCATTAGTTGTTATCTTATCTTTTAACAACTACTACATGTGTACCTAGGTAAGTGTGATTAGTTGTCTCATGTCATATGATTAAGACACTTGTCATAATCCTATGACATCTTGCATCTCACCTTGGCTATATAACCAAGGGGTCGCTCATTGTAAAAATACACATCTCATATCATTGACATTGAATATAGTTTATTCTTGTCACATTCTTTCTCTCTTTTTGTGCTTTCCATTTGGTCTTTAGATCCTGTCATCCATAGCCAATTCTAACATGGTATCAAAGTTATATCTCAGTTTTAACATGGTATCAGAGTGGGTTGGGTGCCATTGGAAAGTCTTTTTCTAAAGAGAGATACCAAATTTGGGGGTGTTCCATTTTTGACTCTTTATTGTAGGTTTAAATTGGAGCTTGTTGGTGCAAATCTAAGCTGACCATTGCATCTGGAAGGTTTGAGAAAGTCAAATTTTCCTTTTGTTTTGTCCAAATCGGACATACGAGGCCAAATCTATGAGGGTTTGAAGCTAAAGAGTGGTTGTCATATCCAGAAGGTAGCTATGTTTTTGGAGCAATTTGGGTCAAATCTAACCTTGCCATCGCATCCAAAGGGGCCAAAACCCCTAAGATCAACTGTGAAATTGTCCAAATCGGAGCAGTTGTTCGATGAGGCAAAAAATTTTGCCCAAAGAGTTGTACGCCCCCCTAGATCATCATAATTGCACGAACGATATGATTTTTTAGAAAATAAATTGAAAATTTTTGAAATTTTTGAAATTGTCCGATTTATATTGTATTTCAAAGTTTTTATTTTGAAAAAATAAAATAAAAAAATGCAGACATAAAGTCTGCGTATTGTAGCCGGTACACAGGTTTGTAGCACTGCATACCCGCAGTTACACTAGCGGGCACCACGTGGCCTACAACTTGGCCCCCGCCATCACCATCAAAGATACTGGCAATTCTTTCTAAGCTGACCAGTCAAAAATCTGGCACTTTTCTTTAAAATTGGTGGTCAAAATCTAACAAAGGGGGTTCGATTCTCACAAGATTCCCTCCAACAGCTGGCATAAAAGATTCTGAAGAATATTCTTTGGGTCAACATATTCCGTCAAAGGGCATTTATTGGCACGACGGTTATAAACCCACCAATTTTAAGTTGTAGCATAGGGAATATTCCAATCTAGAGGGAATATTATTTTTTGACGACCAGGTGAACCATCAAATTTAACCCCATAGATTGTTGATGTTATTAGGGTGTAAGAATTTTCAAAAAAAAATTCCCCCCCTCATCAATTACATTTTCAATTTTGTAGTTCAACTTTGAAGCTTCATATCTTGCCCATTTTGACTCCTTTTTTTGAGCAATGTTTTATGATTTGGGCTAATTTTTTGTGCTCTTCACATTGGTACAATCAGTTTCTAGTTTTGGTGTCTGGTTTTTCCAAAAAAATTAGATTGTCATAGGTGTTGCTGCTTCGTCCTCATTTTGGGAACTTTGGGAGCTCATATCTTGCTCCTATGGTAACATTTTTGGGTGTAGTTTTTATTTGAAAGTGCATGATTTTTCATTTACTTCTCAATGGTATGATCAGATTGATCTCATTTTGTACCAAAAATTGTACTTGATTATGTGGCCAAATTTGGCATTTACATGTACCAAGATCAAAGACCACTTTGTTGTTTTTGGAAAGTGGAAACTGTAAATGCACTAAGTATAAAGTGTTAAATCAAATATTTCTTCGGGGGGTTTCTTGATTGAGTGATTTGTGGGGGTAATCTTGCAATGGTTGATTGAATTATTTTGCTTGGTTTGTGTTCTTGCAATGGGGAAATCTCAAATTGAACTCCTAACTCCACATAATTATGCTACATGGAGAAAATCAGTATGGAACTATCTCATGATGAAAGGTCTAATAGGTCATCTAAAGGACACCATTCAAAAACCTACTGATGCTAAAGAATTAGCAAGATGGGAGATTGATCGTGAGAAAACACTTGGATGCATATGTCCATTAGTCTCATTTGATTTGTAGTTTCATATTGAATCATCCGATACACCTATAGAAGCTTGGCAGACTTTTGAAAAATTGTATGGTAAAACAGATAAGATTAGGGGATATCAGATTGATAATGATTTGATGAATTTTGATCCTAAATGTTTTGACCACATCCAAGACTGCATATCCAAAATCAAGCAACTAAGAACACAATTGAAGGAATGCAGTATTGAAAAAGAGGATTTACAATTGATTTTGAATGTGTTATCCAAGCTGGGTCTTGAGTATTCAGTGTTTGTTTATGGCTTTCATACCCATCGTCTTTCTATGGGAGCATCATATGTTGATCCTAAGTTTGATGACTTTGCAAATATCCTAATTCAAGAGGAAGCTAAGTTAATGCACATGGGTCTAATCAAGTCTTCCAAGTCACAAGCATTGTTGACTAGTGAGTCAAATGTACAAAAAGAATTAGGGAATCTTGATAAGAAGAAAAAGAAGAAAAATAACAAGCCACATAAAGAATCAAAATACTCATCCTCAAAAGGAGAATCATCTAAGAAGGAGAGGCCCTTTTGTGCATATTTTAAGGAGGATGGACATGAAGAACACTACTGTTATAAGAAGGATATTGATGAGTTGAAAAATATTCTCAAAAAGAATAACATTGATTTTCCTTCTAGAATGTCTAAATCTTCTTCTCCTTCTACTTCAAAACAGTCTAAAAAGGACAAAGGTCAAGCATCTACATTAGGATATAAAGGAAAAGCTCTTTTTGCTCTTTCAGGTCCAAGATCAGGGAGATGGCTTCTAGATTCAGGAGCATCTCATCATATGGCATCTTCACACACTATCTTCTCTTCATTTTTATCTTGTACTATGTCTCCTATCTTGATGGGAAACAATACATACATGAGTGTAATTGGGAAGGGATCTATTAGTTTTGGGGACAACACTTTTCAGGATGTTTTGTGTGTTCCTCATTTGATGAACAATCTTCTTTCCATATATTAGATTACACATGGTGAAGATGGGAGAACTGTGGAGTTCACACCTGATTCAGTCATCATTCGAGACTTGGAGAGTAGAGATATCATTGCTACTGGGGTGGTTGATCATTCATCTCAGTTGTATACCTTTGCAGATTTTTCTTCTGTTGGTGACATTGTTCCTTCGACTATTGACCATATGAACCATGATTCAAAGGAGACATTTGGATTTTTGAACTTGGGAGTTCTCACATCAGATCCAGTACTTGAGCCATGCATTCCATCTCCTCCATCTATTGTTGCAGTTGATGATGCTTGTGATTCCATAGTTTTGGTTCCTTGTGATTTAGTGCAGCAGGATAAACATAGTCTTCCAGATATGGCTACTTGTGACAACTTCTTGATAGGTATTTTAGGCTTGTTTATGGAGTCTCATCTTGCAGATTTGGAGGACACCATTGATGAAATTCATCTTCTCTTTGATGAAGACGATCCTTCTTCAGTTGTTGCGAGGGAACACTTTGACCCTCTTGTTCATTCTATACATGATCATTCTTTGCAATTTGGCATGAGTGTGGATACTTTTGGACAACATTTGGAGGATGATTCTTTGTCTTTAGAGGGGACATCTTCGTCTTTGGATCATGTTCTACATTCATCTCTACTATATGTTGGATTGTCCTCTTCAACATTGTGGCCTAGAACGCCTGTTTGGAGTGTGATAGATTTTGGCATCGACATGGATACACTTGAGCATGCTTGAGAGACATCATCATACATCATTTATATTGTTGACATCCTGCATACATCCATGGTTTTGTTTCTTCCTAAGGGGAGGAACGTTGTTCGGTGAGATTGGATCATCTTTAGCATTCAATGTCGAGCTTCTACCATCATTGCAAGAGACTCAACATTGAGGGGGGACAACCTTGCCTCTCTTCTACTTCTCTCTTATGGGGGGGTCTTTTTCCTTACATGGGGTTTTTACCTTCTCATGCATCATTGAAAGCATTTCATTTTTTGTATTTCATCTCTCTTTTGGGGAGGAGTTTTGTCTCGCTGGGTTTTCTCCTTTTCTCTGTTTGTGAGAGATTTCATTGTCATTTCATTTGCATGTACATGGGTACCTAACATGGCCTCGTAGCCAGGACCCATCTTTGCATATTTCTATCATTTGCATAATAATTTTCTACTCCCTAAGTTGCACTTAAGGGGGGGTGTTGGTGTAAATAAAGTCTTGTACATTGTTAATTCATTACTAGGGGACTTATTTACATGATTAGTTAAGTTTACTTAGGTCATAGGAAGGAATATTTCTAGAAGATGTTAGTTGTCATTAGTTGTTATTTTATCTTTTGACAACTACTACATGTGAACCAGATAAGTGTGATTACTAGTCTCATGTCATATGATTAAGACACTTGTCATAATCCTATGACATCTTGCATCTCACCTTGGCTATATAACCGAGGGGTCTCTCATTGTAAAAATACACATCTCATATCATTGACATTGAATACAGTTTATTCTTGTTACATTATTTCTCTCTTTTTGTGCTTTCCATTTGGTCTCTAGATCTTGGCATCCATGGCCAATTCTAACAAAGATTAACTTGTTAATGCTTGATATAACTTCCAGAGTTAATGAATCCATAGGAGGCAGTTAAGCCATGTCATGAACCCAAGCGTTGTGTTGCATAACACAAGGAGACCAAGGGAACACACCTTGCAACAAGGAATGAATGGTAGGAATTGTTCAACCAACAAGAAAACTGTTAGGGAGGGGATGAATCAGTTGTATCAAATTAAAACCCTTAGCAATAATTAGATCCACATACATTCATTAAACCCTTAATTTTTTATAATGTTTAAACATGAAAAGTAGATAACAAAAACTAAAACAACCAACACCATGCACAAGAGGACACCAGATTTACATGGAAAACCCTAGAAGGGAAAAACCATTATAGACATGTAAAAATGACCTAACACCTATCACACATACTAAATGACATTTTCACATCATCAGAATCATTATCATCAAGTATCACTGCATTTGACATAAATGGCATCAAAAAACCCAATTTTTGCTATTAATTGAATAATACGACATTATTTAATTAATTCACTTTTTCATCAATTTCAACCAATTAAACAAATTTCATTTATTTAATAAAGTCCTAATCTAACTTTACTCTTGATTAATTAAATAATGTTAATTCTTTAATTATGTCACTAATTCACCTTATTCCCCTAAGTTGATTAAATTATTAAATCATAATGATTTAATTAACTCACTTTTCCTCCAAATTTGAATAATTTGAATAAACTATTCAAAACATCATAAAAAATAAAATCAAACTAATGCAAGTTTGTTTGCAAAAGTCAAACTTGATTTGCACATTCAACTCCAAAAATAATTAATTAATTAAATCAATTAATTAATCATTCTCAACCACTTTCCTGATTGAGAAAATTATGAATCACTAATTGCTCAATCTATTTCCTAACTGATCAATCTATTTCTCAATCCCATAGATTATTCAATCTATTTCTTCAATCACACTAGTCATGCAATCAATTTGCATAGATTATGCCCATCTAAATCCTCTCAACATCTTTCAATCATCGATCAAGATATTCTACTACACAATCCTAATCAACCATTTCAAATCGCAATTTCTATATAACAAACCTCTTTCCTCACAAAAAAGGGATCAAAGAATCAATATAGTTTATGCAACGAAGTAATGCCAAATTGACATTGACAAAGCTTCAACCAACATGTTCAATCAACACGCACGTTCTTCAAAGCTCTTACACACAACAGTGGAGGCTTCACATTGATGTGAACAACCACATCTTCATGAATACACTCCAACACGAGATGGTAACGATATTTGTTTTGGATTTCATTATCATTGCTTTTTGTCAATTACGTTCTTGATTTCCTTAATAGCTTAGCTTTATTTCATGAGTAATGGGCATAAATCTAGATTGTTGTTTTAAATTAGATTAGTTTCTATTTTAGTTCAATTATCTTATTTACACTTGTAGATTTCCCCCTTACATAACCATGATGAGGATTAGCTCACAATATAGGTAATTGAAAAACTGGTACAAAGAGAATCATTGCCAAAATAGGACAAACTATCCAAAAAGAATCATTACCGAAATAGAAAGAAAATAGAATGTTATATAGAGACCATGATCTCAATGCAACAAAGAATACACCACAACATCTTCAACAACACTTGTAGTCTTCAGGAGATCAAGATACCTCAACTCACTACCTTTAGCAATCTTGCATTATAGCTCGCATTTCATTCACACTTCTACACACTTAATTTCACATTAAAAAATTCAACTCTATTCCACACCATCTCGCATCAATTAACCTTGCATTTATACCATCCACAACTTGAAAAAACATCTTCAAGTTAGCTACACTCACCTTACTCTTAAAAATTCAAAATAGGTCGACACTAAGCATTCCCACAATGGATAAGAACGAAAGTGGACCAATAAAAAACTTAATTGGGACCCAAATTGAATCTCATATGCCACAATACACTTTCATTAATGCTTAAACGTCTTTGAATGTAGTGTAAACACCAAGTCAGTTGTTACTCATGCAAACACCTTTAAAATTTGAATTACATGCTTCCTCAAATCCAAAGACAACTTGCAAACCACACACCACGCTTCATCACTATCTAGAATATTCCTCTACTATCCTGAAAAACATCAAACTCCTTCACAACAATTCACACCTTTAGAATGCACACAACTTGTACATTCAGATTGCACTGCCAAACACTGCAACTCTCTAGAACACCAAATCATGAATAATCTTGATGCAGGAAAGAGATCAAAACCATCAATATACCTTCATAATTGTAAAACCTAAAGAGAAATTGTGGAGAAACGTGGAGAAAAAACATTTCTCATAGACACCTCTATAAGCAACATAGTGAAACCAGTTCACACACTGGTGAACATAACTTCCTCTGGCCATCAATCTAGAAGCCAAAATTATAGATATAGAAGCTCTAAACACCTCTATCCAACATATCCAAACCACACAAGAAAATATTCAACCCCAAAAAAATATGAAGCAAAAATAGAAAACCTCTACAAACTAGAATACCTTTGCAACACCTTGTTTCCTTATTTTATCAAAATTTTCAATATCCTCGACATCTTTACAACTTCCAAAATCATGAACAAAATCTTATCAAAGTGACACCAATGAATTAATTGATGACAACATAGTGCAACTAATCAAATCAACAAAATCTCTCAATCATTGCATAACTGTCACCAATGATAACACAAGCTTGTTGACATCAATGGAAACATCTTCATACTTGCAACAATCTCCCCCTTTGTCATTGATGGTAACATAGGATGTGAAAAACCATCAAAGAAAACATACACAACATCCCTTGCAAAAGTATTTCTATCTCTCCCCTAATCAAATTTTTCTCTTTCATATGACATCTCCCTCTCCTTTTGTATAAACATACTTTTTCACATGACTCTCTTTCTCCCCCTTTGACATCAATGGCAAAGGACAATTTTTTTTGCATTATTCTCCCCCTTTTTCATAGAACAAAGATACTTGCAACTACTATGAATACTCCCCCTTAGAAGTATACCCCAATCAACTCAGCAACCTCTGCATATTGACAACATATATTCCATAAGTTACAACAATGCCACTACCTACTCCCCTTGAGAGGTATCCACCAACATCAATCTAGATAAGGAATGAATCCATAGATCCACTAGACTAATGCATCTAGCTCAAAGGAGGGGAAATAAGCCCAAAATTATCCTGAAGATACTCAAAACTATCCTTAGAAATAGCCTTCGTAAATATGTTAGCAATATAATCCTTTGTAGGTACATATTCAAGCTTCACTTCATTCTCCACACCCTCCTCTCTCAAAAGGTGATACATAATTTATATATGCTTTGTTCTTGAATGCACCACATGATTCTATGAAATGTTGATTGCACTTGTATTATCATAAAATATAGAAATAGGCTCATCATACACCACTCTGATATCCTTCAATGTTTGTCTTATCCATAATACTTGTGTGTAGCAAGATGCTACTACAATATACTCAGCCTTTGTAGTAGATAAATAAACAAAATTTTGTTTCTTACTTAGCCATGATACCAATCTACATCCAATCTAAAGAATGCACCACCACTTGTAGTTTGCATGTCATCCACACAACCAACCCAATCTACATATATGTAAGCACTCATTATGAAATCAATATCCTTAGGATACCACAAGCCATAACTCAGAGTTCCTTTAAAATATCTGAATATGCTCTTCACTACTGCAACATGTATCTCTTTAGGTTCTTCTTGAAATATAGCCAGAAGACAAATTGCATGCATGATATCTAGTCTAGTAGTAGTTACATATAGCAATCCACCAATCATCGATCTATACTTGCTCTGATCAGCCTTAGGGGATCCATCATCCTTACTCAATTTTCAACTAGTAACCATAGGAGTACATATTGTTTTAGAGTCTTCCATTCCAAAATTCTTCAACATCTCTTTAACATACTTTGATTGTGAAATGACTATGCCTTTAATTGTTTGATTGATTTTTATCCCAAGGAAGAAATTCATCTCCCCAAACATAGACATGTCAAACTCTTTTTGCATCGAGCTTCTACAAACTTCCTACACATAGCTTCATTGCCTAGAAAAATTATGTCATCAACATACACAACCACTATCAAGATTTGATCTTCATCAACTTTAAAGTAGAGATTACTATCTATAGTGCCCTTATTGAATCCTTACTGTATCAAGTGTCTGTCCAACCTTGCATACCAAGCTCTAGGATCTTGCTTCAATCGATATAATGCCTTCTTCAATTTGTATACCATATTAGGTTTATATGAAAACTGAAATCCTTCTGGTTGTTCCATGTAAAAATTTTCTTCTAATTATCCATTCAAGAAAGAAGACTTCACATCCATGTGATACACTTTAAAGTCCTTATGTGTTGTAAATGCCAAAAAAAATCTTATTTCTTTCATTTTGGCCACCGAGGAAAATGTCTCTTCAAAATCTATTCCTTCAACTTGTGCGTAGCCCTTACATACAAGCTTTGCCTTGTTTCTTACCACTTCTCCATTCCCATCCAACTTAATTTTGAATAGCCACTTAGTTCAAATAATATTTTTATTTTCTGGTCTAGGAACAAGTTCCCAAGTCCAATTCTTCTCAATTTGCATAAGTTCTTCTTTCTTTAAGAGAGGGGGACCAACCACATCAAGGCTCAAGTTACAAAGATCTGAGAATGGAGGGTTGTCCTAACTTACCTCACTCTAAAAGATGTCTAGGGGCAAGGATCGATAATGATGAGCACAATAACGTACTTCTACCACCCTACGGATCTTGATTTTAAGTTCGGGCTACGTGAGCTAGTTTTTACAATTGGTACTATGTCTCAAAAAGCTCTCCATCCAAGGAAAAGAGCGTGGTTTTGGGATGACAGCGTGATGCGTTGATATCTCTTGGGCACGCTTGTATCTGTATGGTCAAAAATAGTAAACACAATACAAACTACCCAAAAACTAATTGATAGCCTAGCTAGTTAATCTAGATTGTAAAAACATAATGAGAAAGTATATGAAATAGATACTAAAATGATAAAACAAGTAAATAAGAACTAGGGTGACAAAGATGATCTCACAAAGGTGCCTGCTCGCCAGCTAACTCCACACTTACGTTCACCTACACAAGCAATAAGGGGAAAATTGTTGTGGCTATATAGGGGCCTACCTCAATTAGACCCCCATTTTGGTGTTACCACCTCCATAGATAGCTAGAAAGCAACAAAGTAGAAATATGCAATAAAGGAAAGAAGAGAGAACAAAAACACTACAAATAGTATTATGCTACTTCTATCAAATCACAAAGGAAAGGGGTAAAACATTACCACCTCCACCAAAAAACTCACTAGCCAATGGAGGAGAATATGGACTTTGAAAAGTCACCACAACCGCAACTGTGATGAAGGGAGGTCTCGCAAGAATCCAAGCCCACACTTCTATGGATTTCTTGACACTTGCAATGTAGAGTTGATGAAGCTTCAAATGCTACTGTAATGGAGTGTTGGAATGCTACTTGAGAGTGAAGTGAAGTGGAGAAAATGCTAAGAGAATGTGAATCTATTGCTTAGAGGATGAAATGAGATGAGAATGGATGTTCTTGAAGGTGGGATTGGAATAATCTATCATTTTCAGGGTCGGTTGGTGGAAGAAGGACGTTACAAATTGACCCCAATCAGGTGTGTAACACCTCTGCCAACTTCAGATGCAGGAATCCGTTAGGGATGATAGTGCACCACGCGGATGTTCACACATCGCACATTAGTCCCTGAAAAATATTCTCTCACTAACACAAAGGATAGATGCCAAGTGGATGGAAGGCAATTGGGTGATGTGGAATTTTTCCTTCAAATTTGATTTTCTAAGGTGAGGGTGTGTGGAAGGGGAATTTGTGTAGAGGGTGCAAATTCACTCCTATACATTTCCCCCCACTTTAGAGAGCATGAGTACTGATGAGTGCTTTGGTAAATTAGATCAAAGAGTTAGTAAGGTTAGGTATTTGTACCTAAATCATTGAGGAAGTAGACCACGATCTGGTGAGCTCTAAAGTGCAGGATAGGCAAAGGACTCCACAGGTACTCTCCTTGAGGAGCTTCAAACAAAGACTACATAGCCCTGCAGAACTCTGAAGCTATGCAAAGTACATAGAAGGATATCAAACCAATGATGGACAAATCCCACAGGATGAAAGCATCTCACAGGCTTGCATACCTACAAGGAGGAAACCCCCAAGATCTCTCACATGAAGGAAGCCTCGAGAAGTAAGTGCCTTATAGGCCTACAGACCTGCAAGAAGGTGACCCCAAGATCTCTCACATGGAGGAAGCTCAGAGATGTAAGTGCCTCACAGGCCTACAAACCTACTATAACTAAGGTAAAAATCTAGGTTAGGATGAAATCAAATGCATAAACCAAACCCTAGCTAAACAATGAAGCACAAGGGATGAAATTAGCATAAAATAAATGAAAAATTTCACCAAACAACCTTCATGTCCTCCATGACTAACCTTCATTTCCCTTCACCATTTGCTGTAAAATGATATTTTACCTTAGATTTTAGGAGAAACAAAGACCTATGACAAAGACTCAAGCAAATATTGAAGGATTTGACTCAAAATTGCAAGTGTACTCAAAAATTGCAAACATGGAGAAGTTTGCAAACATGAAGTGTGTAAACATGAAGTATCTCAAGTATCAAAAGTGAAGCATGAAGTATGAAGGGTACCAACATGAAGTGACAAAATGAGGTTGACATTTCCTTTTTATAGAAAAGTCAATTTTGGATAAATGGACAGGATTGAAAGTTTGACAAAGCCCCTAGATCAAAGGCTGAAATTCCATGTGACAACTAGCAATTAGGGTTAGGGAAAATTTTGAAATGAAGGCCTAAGATTTGATTTTAGGAAAATCAAATCAAAGGTCAAGAATGCATGTGACAAGAAGATATTGGGCACGAAAAATGAAGTTGTTGGAGAATCAAATAAGAATTTAAAATTATTTGATTCAAGAGGTGATGTTGACCTTTTGAATTAAAAATTTAATTCAAGAGCGGTGGGGTCATGTGACAGTAAATAATTATTTCGAATTATTTACTTGGTGGGAAAAATAGAAAGTGGAGAATTTAAATAAATGACTTTATTTAAAATTAGAAGAAAAATCAATAAGATAATTAAATAATTAATAATAATAATTTAATTATGGAGAAAATGGATAAGGTGGAAAATAATTAAATAAATCATAAGAATTTATTTAATTATAAGAAGACATAAGGAATTAATGACATATTTAAATAAATATATAAAGTTTATTTATTTAAATAATTAGGAGGAAATAGTTAGGAATTATGACATTAGTACATAATTAAATAATTTAATTATGTGAGGAGGATGTTTGACATAGAAAAATGTGGTTTGCAGGTCTAGGTCATTTTTATGTATCTACATTTTGCCCCTCTTTGTCATAATGCAGTTTATCGTGTTATGACAAAGAAAATGAGTCAAAAATATGACCCATCGTGAAAGTGAGGAGAGGAAGGATGACAAGGAGGTAGCGGTATGCCCCCTTTAGAGGAAAGACGGGTTCAAAGAACATGAGTGTGCTCTTGAAATGGATGAGAAGACTAGAAGACAAAGGACAAAAGTATAGGGGAAAATAGATAAGGATGATAAAGATGTGGACTAGAAAAAATGCTAGAGTGGAAAAGATGAATGGTAGCATAGAAAAGATGTATGTTAGGATATAAGACATGGAGGTTAGGATGAAAAAGAATACTTCAATATTTTCCAAAGTACTAATAGGTGTTGCTTTAATCATCATTGGGTGGATTATTTTAATGGCCAACAAACACCATGATATGACATAAATCAATGGTGTGCATGGTCGCACCATCACATAGAACGAGCAGTCGTAGACAAGGATGATTATGAGTCATATGAGGAACTCAATTGCCCCAATATTTTTGTCACAACCAACCACAAACAAGAAAAATGAGCAATGAAAGGTTGCTGCTCCTCTAAATCCTATGCATGACATCCTCAAGGAACTAGTCCCATGACAATTTTGAAAGATAAGACAATCATCATGATACATCGTTGCTCCTCTAAATCCTGATGTCATGACATCCTCGAGGAACTAGTAGCATGATAGTTTGGAAAGATAAGACAATCATCATGATATGTCGTTGCTCCTCTAAATCTTGATGTTAGGACATCCTTGAGGAACTAGTAGCATGACAGTTTGGAAACATAAGGCAATCATCATGATATGTCGTTGCTCCTCTAAATCCTGATACCAACACATCCTTGAGGAACTAGTAGCATGATGAAAAATAAAATGACAAGTGTGATAAGATTAAAGACAGTGTTTTCCAAAGTGTTGTTAGGGTTAGAAGGAAGATATCTAGCAATCAAATGCAGATTTGATCAATAAAACAAAGGAATTAAAATACACACAAAAAATTAACACAAAGAATTTAATGTGGTTCACCCAATTCGAGCTACATCCACAAAACTACAGCCATCCAATGAATTTATTATCTAGTACAAAAATTATTACAATCTTGTGAATATTCGCCTTTTTCATCATACTATAATTCCCATCCCAACCCCTTATAACAAGCTTTTAGAAGCTTCTAGAATTAGGGTTCTACAAAGTGAGTTTTTTTCTCTTTTGGCGACAACACGAAATAGTGGCAAACAAAACAAAATCTCAGAGGCTATTTCCCCCAAACCCCCACTTTTTAGGGGCTACTACCCCAAACCCCTACTCGGGGCCCACCTCGCCCCTAGACCTTGGTGAGGATACATGAAGAGTGTACAGTATAGCATGATTAGTTGTCACATACCAACAAGTGTTTGCCAAGTATGTTCAAATTTCAAGTGTATTGATGCTAAGATGCCAAGTTTGACGAAGCCTAGGTTTATGTTGAGCGAGCTAATGTTTGATAGATGTCAGGTAATGCCAAATTCATGAAGGACACATCTTGAATGATGTCGATGTCGAGAGGATCGGTCCTAAAATGTCAGGAGAATCCCTCAAAATGCTAGATGATAGTGTCGATGCTCAAGAAAGACATATCCTAAAGCACAAATAAATGACATAGGTTGTTCTTTAGAAAGACATATCCAAAGAATAACCAAGAGTTGATAGGTTGACTTGTTATGATAGTTTGACCAAGGTTGAATAGATGATTGAATTGACCGCATGCTGGTGTTGACAAGCCAATTTAGTTAAAATGTTGATTAAATGGTTGTAAAAGTTTGTTTAAGAGTTGCCTGATTTAGGACATTCATGAGAAAAGGACAATTGACTCAATAGACCCTAAGGGACCGAACCTAGGGGGCCTTAGGAAAATGACATTTTGACAGGGCCCAATTCCAAGAAGGATGCATCTTGAAGGGGACCATAAAGTGACTAGGTTGACATTGTTTTTGGCAATTTGATTGATGTTTGACTTGATGACTGATTGGACTATGTTGTCTGTTGGTTCACGATTTGAATATTGATGTTTTAATGAGCGTCTTGTGTCTGAGTTTGACTATGTTTGATTTATTTAACTAACATGATGAACCCTAAAGGACTGACCCAGGTGGCCCTGGGGGCTCATCAACAGATGGCCTTGCCTACGTCATATACTCAGAGACCTCGTAGTTTGAAAAGGACAAGACTGACAAATTGAAGACGAATTGACATGTTTTGACCTAACTCGATGAACCCTAACGAAGTAGACCTAGGGGGCCTCAAGGGCACATCAATGATGGTCTTGCCTATGTAGCAAATGTGCATAGACCTCCTAGTTCAATTGATGCCATTATTAAAGATGACAAATTTTATTGACTGATGTGACTGACTCGGTGAAGATAAAATAACTCATTTATTGGACTCAAATGACCAACTGGCATTAAAAACTTAAAAGACTGACTTAGGTGGTCTCGAGGGTACATCAAATGATGACCTTGCCTACATTGCAAGTGTGCAGAGACTACGTAGTTCGACAGTTCTAACTATGACTTGACTTTGACTGATTATGACTTTGTTTTGTGATTTTTGCAAGTTATTTGGATATTTTCATGTTTTTCAAAGTTTTTTTTTATTTTTTTGCATTTTCTTAGGACATTTTATGATTTTTTATGGATTTTTTAAGGACATTTTATGATTTTTGGGATCATGTGTGAGACCCACTGCAGTCGGGTGATAAGGGTGTTTCCCCCAGTCAGTTCTAAGGACTATCCAAGTTGAATGAGATGGAAAAGGACATGTTAGGGATGAAAATTGGAGGATATGTGAGACATGATGTCAACTGTTATTAGCCATGGAAAGAAATAGCAAGACTTTATGACAAATGTCTTGAGGGTGTTGGAAGATTAGGAATTTATTATGGAAAAAGGTAGATGGAGTGATAGTAGATGGTGAAGCAAAGACTACCTATGCATGATGTCTATTTTCTAGGTTTTCACCATGGTACTTATCCAAAGTGCCATCAAAGTGGTTTTCACTACTAGACTGATCATTTTTCTTTACTATTTTTGATATTTTCTTCTTTTTTTTTGTATTTTTAAGGTCTTCGCCAAGCTCTCTAATGCTATGTATAGAACTGATAAGTTATGATGAGGCCTTGATCTTGTTTAGATGACCATGTTGGATGAAAGGGCCTGATATGGATACAAAATGTGAGTGGAAAATATGATGGGTGATATAAATGGTAGAAGAAAGAGGCTATGGCATTCTCCCTAATGTGCACACTATGTGGACAACCAGGCTTCAGATGATAAGAAGTTTGGGCTATCAATGGGCTAGAGTACATTAAGGGGTTTTCGTCAAAGGTACATTGAAAGACATCGCTAAAGGAAGTGAGATGGTAAGAGAATATGGACATATACATTGAAAGACATCGCTAAAGCTACATTGAATGGGATGTATGGAATGAGTGAAAGTGATGGAGATGAATACCTTGGATCAACAAGCTCTATGTTTGAATTTTTGTGTTGATAGATGCCCCCAATGATTTGTGATGGAAGAGTTTTCTTGGAGACCAGTGCTTTCTGATTTTCACTTGTCATTTTTATTTTTGATTCATCCAGTAGCTTTTTATGTTGGCCAGAGGATGTGTCTTGACATTCGTTGTCAACCCTTAATTGGTCTAATAGCTTTTTGTGTTGGACAAAGGACTTTTCTTGATTTTATTTTCTTTTTAGCATGTCTTTTGATTCATGATCTCCTTTTAAAGGAATTTTCATTCTTGATTCTTGGGCTTTTCCTTTGTCCTTTTCTTTAGATATGTCTTGTTGATCCATGTGTATGATGTGGATGGACATAAGTGGAATGAATGGAGTAGATGGAGTGACTGAAATGCTTGGTGGATGAATGGGAGTGATGATGTCAACAATGTTGTCTTTGGGACTAGCCTTTTTAGTATTGCTAACATCAAAGGAAGTTTGCACATCCTTACTAACTTGGCAAGATGGCTTAGTAGAGGCGACAATAGGGGGGACATAATCTAACCCAGGAGAGATGGTATGGATGGATGGTGATTGGATATCCTTAATGGGATCATGATCAAGGAGTGGATTATCATGGACATGGGATGATTGAGTGGAAGTGAATAGGACAAAAGTGGATGTGGTATCAATATCCCAAAAGCTTTCACTCCAAGCACATCCATCTTATTGTGTTCCCTCTGCAGTTGTGTTGATGACATTGTTAGAAGTCTGAACATCTTTAGCAGCGATAACATTGTCATTTGCTAGAAAATTATTCATGCAATATTCTCTGCATCCCATAACATAGACTTGGATCTTAGGGTTTTATGGTGCGGTGAATGGAGTGGAGGATTTAATTAATGAGGATGGATCAATGTAGTTATATGGAGTGGTTGTTGAAGATGAAGCCTCCTGATTGATAGGAACTTGACTTTCAGAAATGCCCCTTAAGTTGGTGCAATAATGAAAGGGATTAGGATCACCAGGTATGGTAATCTTGGTGCCATCAAAAGGAAATTTCAAACATTGGTGATAGGTGGAAGATATGGCCTTCAATGCATGAATCCAAGGTTGACCAAGTAGGATGTTGTAAGGTAACTCAAGATCTAGGACCTAACATGTGGTATCTATAATTACTGGCCCCACACAAATAGGGAGTGTGATAATGCCCCTAGAAGAGCGTTCCTCATCATCGTATTCTTTTATGAGTATGCTTTTGGTGGCATCTACACATGCATTAGAGAAGCCTAATGCCTTGACCAATTTTAAGGAGCATATGTCCAATCCTGCTCTGCCATCTACTAGGACTCATTTGACCTTGTGTTTGTGGATGAAGACTTCAATATGTAATGCATCATTGTGAGATGGTTTAGGCAGGAATAATCTTGGTCTGAAAAGGTGAGATGATGGGAAGTAGTCAAATATCCAACCATAGCTTCAAAGTGGTTGACATCAATGTTGGTAGGAACAAAAGACTCCTTTAAGGCCTTATCAAGGATAGCTTTATGTGTGGGCAAGATGTGTAATAGTTCAAGTATGGAAATTTATGTGGGAGTTTTACCCAATTGGTCAACAAGGTTGAATTTTCCTTTGGGTCATGACTATTTAGCAGAAGGACCAGGTATTGTAATCTTGACTCGACAAGTGGTGACATTACACTCTGGAGTTTTTTTAATGGTGATGGTATTAACATGTTTATCAACAACTTGAAGGTGATTAATTATAGGGCCACTTAAGTAGTCAAAGGCAGTACGAGTTTAATTGGCTCTATTATTAGTCTTTTGACCTAAGGAAGAGGGATTACCTGAACCATGATCTTGTAGTGGATTTTTGTGAATGGTATGGTTCAAGTTAGAAGAAAATTCTTGACCTTCTATTTCAATGACACGACTTTCAATAAGGTCTTGTATGATATTTTTCAACTATCTATAGGATGAGGTTTTATGTCATTTTATTCAATGATAATCATAGAAGGAATTATCATCCCACCATGAAGGTTTGAACTGCCTAGGGTCTTGCAATGTTATGACATTAGACTGGATGAGTTTCTTGAGGACAACTTCAACTGGTTCTCCCAAGGGGGTGTATGTATGTTTTTTGGGAAATTATCGGGTTTGTCATTGTTGTCCTTGGTCTTGATTGTTTTGAATGGCATTGTTGTAGATGTTGGAGTGGTCAAAGGAGCGCTTTGCAGTTGAGATCCCCTAAGTGTGATTGCAGGACCCATTGTATTTACTACTTTAGCATCGACAATGCCATCATTGGTAATATGTTTGTTCTTGGCCCAATATTTTTTCTTATCATTAGTTGGGCTCATGTTTATGTTCTTGTTGGCATATTTAATTTCACCTTTTGCAATGAGAACCTTTTCAAGTTGAACTCCCTTTTCAACAAGGTCTATGAAGGTAGTGCAACAATGGACTTACAAGTTGTATTTCAATGGTCCAACAAGATTTTGAACAAACATGTGTACTTTCTCCTTTTTGGGTGTCTCAATGGGACATTGACTTGCTAGACCTCACCATCTTTGGAAGAATGGAATGAATGTTTGAATAGTTTCTTCTTGGCCAGTGTTACATAATGTGGCAATTGTAATGTTAGTGTCAATGTTGTAGGCATAATTTTCCACAAATTTATTGGTGAGTTCATCCCATGATTTTAACCCTTTGAGCAAGAGTGTGAACCAATCAAGTGTAGGACCTACAAGACTTCTAGGAAAGAGTCTCATCAAATAAGTGTGTTTGTATGCAACGTCTACACAATTGGTCATGAATTCTCTTATATGCTCAATGGGATTGGTATTTCCTTTGTATTTAGAGAAATTCGGTACCACATATCCTGGAGGGAATGGTGGCATGTGTAAGCTTATGTCAAATGGATATGGACATAAATAAAGGATGTGTGGGTCTTCTTGTTTGATAATTGCATGTCCTGTACTTGTTTTTTTAAGGCAACAAGTTGGGCCATTAGTGCATCTACTATAGGATTGTTGGTGGCATCACACATACTGGTAATTTGTATCCCATGGGTTCCCATTTGTTGTGATGGTATGTTTGATGTGGAATGTATTGATGTTGAGCATATTGTGCATTTTGAATTGGGATTTGTTGGTGTTGAGCATTTTGAGTGGGAATTTGTTGTTCTGTATGAATCTGAGATGCTTATGTGGGAATATTTTTTCCAGTAGTGTTAAATTGTATTTGAGGAATTTTTTTCCTTGAACATTTTGATGACCAAGTGGATTCATGTATTGTGACACTTATTTCCCTTGCCCAAATTGATAAATATGGTAAATTTGTGTTTTATCTTTGGTGACCACTAGTGTTGGTATTGACTTGAGTGCCTTGTGATGAGGTATTTATGTTGGGTTGAGATACTTGAATGATAATTTGTATTTTATTTCTCCCAAAAGGGTTTAATGAGGTTGTCCCCATAACATTGGATGAAGACCCAAATGCAGACCCAATAGTTTGTGACACAATTGTCTATATTTGTGGTATTGATTGTGATATGGTTTATGCTATGGTTGATGTCCCCAAAGCGGATGTTGTGTTGACTGTATTGGTTGTGTTTTGAGTTGTTGCACCAATAGAGGTATTACTAGCATTATGTGGTGGTGTTGAATGAGGTTGACTAGTTTGTGTGCCATGGTCAGGTAATGCTGCTCTCAAGGTATTAACATATAATCCTCATGGAAATTTAGTTCCTATATGTAGAATCATGGCTAAATATCATTTTGAATCTTGTAAGAGCAATTCTTCTACAAAGGAAGCCACATCAGGGTTTTGGGCAGCAACCTCTTTGTCTTCCATGAACACTTGTCCATTTTCATCTCTACGCATGAATTGTTGAAAGGGATTGCTGTGTGATGAAGATACAATGTTAGTGTCACTAAAAGGATTGTTGGAAGTTGTCCCCATGTTGGTGTTGTTGTGAATGATGTCGAAGTTCATGCCACTAGGATAGTTGTACAGATTGTTTCCTTTTCCAAAGGGATCCATTTCTCTTCTCTTTCTTTCTAGTCTAGTCTCAATCATATAAGATTTTCTCAAATAAAAAGTGGATAATGTGAATGACAACCAAGTCTATGTATGAGAATGATATGACACTAAATCTACATTTTTTGGATTGTTGGTTATAACTAAACAATGCTAATGCAACTATGTTTTTGGTATTTTTGGAATAAGGAGTGCAATAATGTATGATGCAAGGTGAAAATGTTGTCAAAAGAGAAGGTCCAATGCAAAATGATAGTGAGGACTAAAAGGAATGACGAATGATGGGAGACTAAAGTATTTTGGGGTATGTTATAAGAATGTAAATGCAAGGTATAAGCAAAATCTAAAATGTAATCAACTTTGGGAGATTTTTAGGAGAGGTTAACCAACCATCCAAAGTTTGGACAATGCTTCAATTTTTATTGTCAAAGGACTTTTCGTAAGACCAAGTGAAATGAAAAAGTGACAAAGTGAGTTTCCCAAACTAGACTTTTGAGCTAGAAATATCTCACATAAAATGACAAAGACTAAAGGAATGATTTTTGAATGGTCCAATGATAATCTACTTTTGGAGGCAATGGTTTCACAAAGTATGGAAAGTTTTCCTATTCCAAAGTTTGCAAAATGAAGACCTAAGAGTTTGTCTATGCTGAAAATGATTGCGCATCCTAGGACACAACTATAATTTTGTAATGGTAAACCTATGGTAAAATCTAAATTCCAACTAAAAGGTGTAAAGATGGACAATTTGAGGAAATATTTTCTGGTTTTTTCATAGAGACCACTAAGGAAAGATGTTTAGAGAAAAATTCAAAATGTTTGATTTTAGACTAGGATAGTAATAGTCATTTTCCTAAGTGGCATGTAAATGTTTTGTTTCAGATAGTAGTTGCATTGTAGTTTTTTCATATGCATTGCTTTAGACAACAAATGTAGTTCACTAAATCAAATGCATTGTTTTGTGTATCAAATATGTTTTAGTATAGTTGTATGTGTTTTGCAAAGTCTTAGTTGCATTGCATTTTGAACAAGGTATGGTTTTCTTGCAATTTTGAAAAATTTGTGAAGTTGTTTCAGTTTGATTATGATTTTCCAGATTTGTAAAAGGTGTTTTATGTGTTCATTGAGTCAACAAACATTTGGAAAAAACTTGATTTTGTCTTGAATTGTTCAAGACAAGCACATTGAAGAGAAGCACAAATTCTATGGATGGAAAGGACTATATTCATTGGATTCCCACTTGGATTAACCAACCACGCTTATTCTTAGTAGATGACTTAGAAGCTTGGCCACACTGGATCCCCTCCATGACACTCACTTCTCTAGGTCAACCAAGCTTTGAGTTCTCATTTATCTCCCACGACAAAATCTTCATCTCTACTAAGAACCACAAGAATGTGGGATGGCTTTAGAGGTCCAACCTCTTGCACCAAAAAATAGAAAAGGATTTTGGTAATCTACACAAATGGTATTTAGTGAATGCTCTTGGACATGGCACCTCATGAGCATCCAACAAGCCACTTAAGGATTTAATCACTCTAATAGGGGCTCTTATACCTTTAAAAGAAAAGGTAGGAACCCTATTTTGAGTGACACTACATGACTAAGGCCTACATACCATGAGGACTTGATGGTTTAGTCTTATCCTTTTATATACTAGCCTGAGAAAAAAACCTATTGGAGTCATTCCCTCTTTCAAGACAGGCCCCTCTAAGGTTAAAAAAAAGTGAATTGAAAACTTTTTTTTATCTTCATCCAAGATCACACTAAGGCATGAGGAGATTGCATACACAAAGCTTTAAATCCACACTCACAAGATTGTTCGTTTTAATTCCCAAATCCAAATATGTGGGTGGCAAAGCAACAACCTCTATGTGGTTTTGATTCTCAAGATCTTAGCAATGTGAAAGAGAAGTGCATGCACACTAAGGAGTTATCATTACATCACAAGACACATCAAACACTTATTCATTCTAGCCCAACTTATTATGAGACAAGGAAAGTTCTTTTTAGGAAAATGCTATGAGAATGCAAGTAAATTTTTAACCTTGATGAGTGTAGATGCAAATTGTGTTCATTTTAATCCCATGAGTGTGAATGCAATTCATTTTAAACCATGAAGTGTGATATGAAAGTTGTAATTGTGGTTATTTGTTTGTTTGTTGCTTTAGAATTGAAAAAAGATTTGTAAAATCAACAACAAAACAAGGGTTAGTATCTCCTTCTAGCTTGCCACATGCTGCCAACAAAATATCAGTAACCAAAAATCCCTAACCTACTAAAACTAAAAAGAGAAAATTGTAAAATATTGTCAAAAACCGAGAGTAAACTTGCAATAGGTAGATGTGTCTTTATGCCTGTCAAATGTGGCTCAAAAAATATGTGTCATTCAGGTTGTTAGATGTGCTACAATGCATCAAATGTGTCTCTGTGAAGGTCAAATGCATCTTGGAATTGTTGATGCATCATTCTCAAACATAGGTGCATTGTGAAACATCAAATATGGCTTAGAAAATGGTGTTTGTGGCATTATGTATCTATACCCACAAAAAATGACAAAAAATTCGTACAAAAACTACAAAATGTGTCCTTCATTTCAAGTTCGCTAATGTAACTAAGGTAAAAATCTAGGTTAGCATGAAATCAAATGCATAAAACAAACCCTATCTAAACAATGAATCACAAGGGAGGAAAATAGCATAAAAAAATGAACAATTTCAACGAACAACCTTCATGTCCTCCATGATTAACCTTCATTTCCCTTCTCCATTTGTTGTAAAATTATATTTTCCCTCAAATTTTAAGGAGCAAAAAAGACCTATGACAAAGAATCAAGCAAATATTGAAGGATTTGACTCAAAATTGCAAGCATGAAGAAGTCTAAAAACATGAAGTGTGCAAGCATGAAGTATCTCAAGCATCAAGTGTGAAGTATGAAGTGTACCAACATAAAGTGACAAAGTGAGGTTGACATTTCTTTTTTATAGAAAAGTCAATTTTAGATAAATGGCCAGGATTGAAAGTTTGACAAAGCCCTAAGATCAAAGGCTGAAATTGCATGTGACAACTAACAATTAGGGTTAGGGAAAATTTTAAAAATGAAGGCCTGAGATTTGATTTTAGGAAAATCAAATAAAAGGTCAAGAATGCATGTGACAAGAAGATATTGGGCATGGAAAATGAAGTTGTTGGAGAATCAAATAAGAATTTAAAATTATTTGTTTCAAGAGGTGATGTTGGCCTTTTGAATTAAAAAATTAATTCAAGAGTGGTGGGGTCATGTGACAGTAAATAATTATTTCAAATTATTTACTTGGTGGGAAAAATAGAAAGTGGAGAATTTAAATAAATGACTTTATTTAAAATTAGAAGAAAAATCAATAAGATAATTAAATAATTAATAATTATTATTTAATTATGGAGAAAATGGATAAGGTGGACAATAATTAAATAAATCATAAGAATTTATTTAATTATAAGAAGACATAAGGAATTAATGACATATTTAAATAAATAAATAAAGTTTATTTATTTCAATAATCAAGAGGAAATAGTTAGGAATTATGACATTAGTACATAGTTAAATAATTTAATGATGTGAGGAGGATGTTTGACATAGAAAAATGTGGTTTGTGGGTATAGATCATTTTTATGTGTCTACACCTGCAAGGAGGCATCCCCTAAGATCTCACATGAGGGAAACCCAGATGATGTAAGCACCTTACAAGCCAACAAACCTGCAAGGAGGCATCCCCCAAGATCTCTCACATGAAGGAAACCCAAAGAAGGGGACTTTGTAGAGCTGGATAGTGGCTTCATAGGCGCACTTGCAAAGTGACATGTTTACCCATAGATAAAACATGTTTGAGAACAAAGCGGCCATGTAGGCAAGCAAGTAGATAGTCACATAGACCATCAAAAAGTTGGAAAGCTTTCAAAGGGGGCCCTTGAGAACCCAGTGTGAAAAGGAGTCCACTTAAGGGACACACTATTTGAAAGTGTTAAAGAGGCATTTTTTCTCAAATCGATTCATCACCAAGGAATCCTTTCGAAAAACGTTCACTTCGTCAAGGAATTCGAAAGGAAGAAGATGCCCCCTCATGAGGGGAAGGTCAGAGCTGCTCCTACCTTGGAGGAAATTTCTCAAGTTCTTTCTTTATGAACCCATTATGAAGGAAACATTTACCATTAGGGGTCCAAGTCGAGAATGTGATTTTTTGAAAAATCTTACCAAGATCTTCAAGAAAAGATTCATTGGCAACAAATGCATTTTTTGAAAATCAAAGTATCATAGAAATGGCATTGTAACACATGTGAGGGACAACTCAAGAAAAGAAGAGAGAAAGACAAGAAAAGAGCTAGAGAGAAATAATCACAAATAGAGGACACATGGAGATTTGTTTTCGTGGGGTTAGATTTGCTCATGCTTCTATAAATAATAGGTAACTGCGATGCAAGGAAAAAGATCATCAATCCCCACCAGATCAAGAAGAATGCACAGAAGAGAAAGTAAAAATAAAAAATTGGGTCAATATGGAAGTGAAGCCTAAATTCCCCCAACACTTTGTATCATCCCTAATTTTCTAAAAATCAAACAAAAACATGGAAGAATGATGATAAAAATAGAAGGTTCATGACACAAAATCACTCCTATATCCAAGCACCAACAAGGGTGACAAGGGTCATCTAGGAGCACATAGCACAATCATAGGGGAACACATCACAACACACACAAACACACATCTAATCTAAAGATAAAGAAGAGGCCTCCCCCTAACATTCATTGACCAAGAGGTCATCTGCTTCCCAAAATAGATCATTGTAAGGGGAAGGAGGATGAGCTTGTGGTGGTGGAATATTAAGGGGAGGAGCTTTCAACCCTCCTGCAACAAGGGATAAGGAATAAGGCCCCACAAGGTCTTCTCCACTAGGTTCTTGTGGAGCTATGGTCAACGATTTTGCGAAGATCACTGACAAGGCTAGAACTTCATCTAGAGAGTTAAACATGCACTTTACCAGAGTTCCATTTCATACCTCAATGGATGGTGAGGTTTGTACCTGAGATTAACCACTTGGCTCATTGAGTGATTCGGGAGTGATAAAAAACTCAGGAGAAGAAATGACTTGTTTTGTTACTAGGATGGAACAAGCTAGTGCAGACCACCTTTTGGAGGAGGTGGGATCCTCTTATGCCCTCCATTGCTGGAAGTGCCATCCTCCACCTTCTGATTCATTGGGGGATGTGAACTCCCCATAGATAAGATGAGAGGTGTGAAGGAAGAGGAGGAGGAGAAAACTATGGAAAATACCACTAAAGTATACGACATATCCACGGGTTTAGGGAATAACATGATGTCTATAAGGGACATCAATAGGGGTGACTTGATCAAAGGAACGATGAACACCTACACCTTTTTGGGGTTAGGAATAATCACAACATGAGCCGAAAGTGAGACTGAACTATATTGAACAAAAACATAAGGGAGGAGAGAGGATGACACAACAGAAGACCTGATACAGGGGTGGTCATCTCCTCTTCCTTCTTTTGTAAGGAAACTTGCTCAGCCGCAAGAGCTTTTCACCGGTACTTGTGCTCATGCGCAAGGGAGTTTCTGTGAGTCTTCGAGCTAGAGGTTGGGAGTTTTGAATGGATGGAAAGCTCTTGTTTAGCCATAGGGGTGTCCATCACAACCATTTTTGATAGAGGTACAAACTCCTAAATGGGAGCAAGAAGAGAAGATTAAGGAACAATAGGGGGAGTCAGCTTTAGTGCCTCGATAGCGAGCCTCTTCTCATTTACTACTTTGGGAGTAAAAGTGGTAGGAGGCCATGGAGGCCAAGACATAGAAGATTCCCCATGTGGACCCTTTCTCCTACCATACCAAACAGTCCTTGGCTCTGTGGGTAGAATGGGAAGCTCAAACATAGGATGCTTGGGATTTCACCAAGTGGGCACCATAGGATTCTCTTGCAAACATGGAATAGGATCTGATGGTACCATAGTGGGGTGAGAGGAAGCATCAGGCTGTATAGTGAAAGAGGAAGAAAAGGGACCCTGAGAGGGCTTCTCTTCTTCTCTTCTACGGGCCTTACCAACATCACTATTAGATTTCAAACAATCCCTATATGAAAGGACATAAGGTGATGGAGGGTACCTCACTCTAGGTGTTAAGTGCCCTTTCTTGTAATTTTGATATGCCTAGTACAAGAGGTCCTTTCTAGGTGGGAGAGGACCAATAGGTGTAGGCCAAAAGTGATCTAAAGAATAACTACCATGTGTAACTAGTGTCATGGATCACATGCACGAAACCCTCATGAATAAATTTTAAACATTTGTGCACAACTGAGGGAACTGCATTCATAGCTACTAACTAGGGGATACCCAACTTCAATTTGAAGAGTTCAGATCCAGGGATTATGTCAAATAGCAAGTTAATAGATTTAGGTCTGACCAACATTGATAAAAAATGCTACCAAGGGGAGGTACAAAAAGTCCATTATGTGTATGGATGGTGCTTATAGGTGCATTGTACCCATCTTTATGTAGAAAGTTAATTAACATGATCTCCTCGATTATGGTGCCCACTTGAGATGTTAGGTCAACAAGAACACCTGTCACAGTGTTCCCGTTGATTCGTGTAGGGATATAAAGAGGAGATGGTTCTCTATTAAATCCCATTGACAAGTCTTATGAGGTGAACATTATATTTGTACTACTACTCATAGGCTACACAGAGGGGATAGGAAAATGTAGAAAAGAGGCCATCATGCACACGAAATGATACTCTCACAACTTCCTCCCAATTGTTGTAAGATAGGATAGTGACCTAGTTAAGTCTTCATTTCACAATGCCAACGAAACCTTCCAACTACGCCTACTAGGGGTCACAAGTTGGGATGTAAGGAAAAAAACCTCACAACACTTACACCTACAATGCTCCTAGAACACAACGAAAAGACCCTTTAGTACTGCTAAATGAAACCAAAATGGTTCATGTCAGGTTCAACAAAAATGTAAGAGAGGGGGACTAGCCATGTCAAGGCTCTAGGTCATGGAGAGCCGAGAACAGAGGGCTTCCCTAACTTACCTCATCTAAAATATGCCTAGGGGAAAGGATCGAGAATGATGATCACTATAATGTACTTCTACCACCCTACGGGTCTTGATCTTAGGTTTAGGTTAGGCGAGCTGGTTTTTGGAGTCGGTACTATGTTTTAGATAGCTCTCTGTCTGAGGACAACATCATAGTTCTAGAGAAATAGTGTGACATGCTGACATCTCTTAGGCATGCTGGCATCCACACAATAAAAATAAATAAACACAATAAAAACTACCTAAAAACTAACTGATAGCCTAGCTAGTTAATCTAGATGGTAAAAACAAAATGAAAAAGTATAGGAAATAGATACTAAAGTGATAAAACAAGAAAATAAGAACTAGGGTGACGAAGATGATCTCACAAAGGTTCCTATTTGTCAGCTAGCTCCAATCATACGTTCACCTACAAATAGGCAAGAAGAGGAAAGTTATTGGGGCTATATAGGGGCTTTCCTTAGTCAAACCCCTGTTTTGGTGTTTCCACCTCCACGGGTAGCCAGAAAACAATAAAGTAGAAATATGTGATAAAGGAAAGAAGAGAGAAAAAAAAAACTACAAACAATATTATGCTACTTATACAAAATCACAAAGGAGGGGGGTGAGACATTACCACCTCCACTGAAAAGCTCACTAGCCAATGTAGGAGAATATGGACTTGGAAAAGTCACCACAACCACAACTGTGATGAAGGGAGGTCTCACAAGACTCCAAGCCCACGCTTCCATGGCTTGCTTCACACTTGTAATGTGGAGTTGGTGAAGCTTCAAATGTTGTTGTAATGGAGTGTTGGAATGTTGCTTGAGAGTGAAGTGGAGTGGAGTAAATGCTAAGAGAATGTGAATCTGTTGCTTAGAGGATGAAATGAAATGAGAATGGATGTTTTTGAAGGTGGGATGGGAACAATTTTCCATTTTCGAGGTCAGTTGGTGGAAGAGGGACATTACGAATCGACCCCAATCGGGTGTGTAATGCCTCTGCCAACTTCAAATGCGAGAATATGTCAAGGATGACAACATGTTGCGTGGATGTCTGTGTGCCACACATTCATCCCCAAAAAATATTCTCTCACCAACATAAAGGACAAATTCAAAGTGGATGGAAGGCAGTTGGGTGATGTGGAATTTTTCCTTTGGATTTGATTTTCTAAGGTGAGGGTGTGTGAAAGGGGAATTTGTGTAGGGGGTGCAAATTTGCTCCTATACACTTTCATTGCTTTCATCTAATCTTCATCTTTACATGCCTCAATCACTATTTTAGGTTCAAATTTAGAAAGTAAGCATAGATTTACTTCTACTTCAACAACCTTTCTTGTTGCGAACATGCCTTTGCTTTTTTCTCCAATGATTTGTTCTTTGGAATGATTTCTCTGGACATACTTAGGGGTCTTTTCTAGGACTTATTCCTCTTCATTTTATATTTATTTTTCTTTAGATTTTTCTTCTTCTTCTTCTTGGTAAGAAGATTCATCTAACTCATTGTTGGAAGAATGAAGAAGAAACCCTCTAGTGTGCTGTCATTGATGCCAACATTGTTTGTTGACAATTTTATCTATCTGGTAAATAGTGTGTGTATTACCTTGATCCAGTAATTTGGTCCAAAATTTCTTGTGTTAGAATATTGACCTATGTGGTTTTAGTATGATTCTTAGGACTATTAAGTACATCTATGAACAAAATTTCAACACTTTTGGTTGTACAAATTGGAAGATATATATGACAAAAGTTTGGCATACAGTTTTCTACTTATAATTGTGCAAAGTGGTATGAGTTAATTGGTCTGCATTCCCTTGGTATTTTGATTCAATCTTTAAAACTTTGGGAGATGGTTTATAGGTGTTATCTCTACATGTGTTTCAAATGGCGTCCACCCATATGATCATATGGTTGATGGATGTTAGTCAACTTGGCCTATTTTTGTGATCAAGTCTTCTTTTGGCCAACCTTATACTTGAATAAGTGGTATGAAGATTAATATGTTCTTTGTATGTCAAAGAGATATTTTTTAGGTCCATGCCGACCTAAATTATGCCTTGCACATTTTGGTTTGAGTTTGAAAGGAGCTTTGTTTCAAAATTTGAGCTGACAATCTATTTTTTAATTAAGTATGTGCACATCTAATTAGGCCAACCTAATTGATGTATGCAGATGTAATAGCATATACATAGAACATTTTTTGTTTTGTAGAAGTGCTAAGATTGTGAGAGAAGATGTGAATGTATAAGATTAGTGCCAAGGAAGAATTATTGTGTATGTTGTGTTGCAGCAAGGAAGAGTAGGATTTTGCTTTTAGAGCTTAATTGGAACTAAATTCAACACATAAAAGGTGTATTCTATTAGTTCAAATTTTGGAAATGAGCCACACTCTATTTTGTAATAATCTCAAGCATTGAGGCTTTTTCAAGGATAGTGTGTCCTAATAGTGTGCCCTTGTAATTTCTTATAACTAGTTATAATATATTGTGAGCTAATCCTCACTATGGATTTTCCATTTTTGGGTTTTCCACGTTAAAATCTTGGTGTTTATGTGTCATGTGGTGCTATAATCTCTTTCATGTCTTTATTCACAGTTGCAGTTAGATATGTTTTAATTATTAGATGGTTTATAGCTAAATGGTTTAATAGAATATTGATTCACCCCCCTGAGTATTTTGGGTGTTCAACAATTGGTATTAGAGCTTGGATCCTTTAGAAAATCCTAATAGCTTGAGGAAGATCTCGGAGTTTGAACACATGGCTTACAAAAGGTGTCCCATTCCTCTAAAAGAAATCTTTGCAATTGAATGCATAGAAGATGATTAAACAATTGACTAAGAAGAACTCAATGCTACTCTTGAAGATCTTGACAGAGTTGAAAGTGAGAAAGAAATTCTGAAGGAGAACCTAAGAGAAGCAAATAAATGCATAAAAAATTTAAGATAGAAAATCAAGAATTTCAAAGAAAGGCATAGAGAAGTCAGTGATTAGTTGAATAAAGAAAATGAGGACATCACTAGACTAAAAGTGCAAGTGGAAGAAAAGAAGAGAATTTAGGACTATCAAAAAGCTAATATTCAAAGAAATATTGATAAATGCATCAAGCTTGAACAAGAAGTGGTAACCCTAAGATCAGATTTGGAGAAAGAAAAAGCTCATGAGGACAAATTCAAACAAGTTCTACAAGGTTGGATGAACCAATTACATGACAAAAACCTTCTAAGGATAGAAGTGGTTTGGGACTTGAAGAAGAACAAAGTTCAAAGGTAAATCAAACCCCTAACAAGGCTGAAAATAAAAGGAAGACTCAAGGAAATGGTAGACAGATCAAGAATCAAAGAAGCAATACTGGAAGGACTCCTATCAGAAAACCTAATGCTCAAAGGTACCTATCTTTCAATGGATTTTTTTCTCATGTAATAAATTTGGTCATAGGGAAACATAATGTAGAAGTAGAATGAATCAGAATGTTAGATTATTTTTTGGACAATGCTTTGTATGCAAGAAACTTGGACATAGAGCCATTGAGTGCAAAAGTTAAATGGTGAGGAATAGATTCAATACTGGTAGAATGGTTCAATCTTTTCATGATTATTGCTACACATGTAATGCATTTGGACATTTAAGGATAACTAGTGTAGATATAGGATGAACTTAAATTAGTTTGGTTAGAAAAATGTTGTGTGTTACACCTACAACAAACCTAGACACATTTCAAGATTCCACATAAGTAAAAATGGGAGGAAATCTAATCTTGAATTGAGGAATAAACCTGTGAATAAAGTTGATTCTACTAAAGTTAAGAAGGAAATGGAGAAGATCTAAAAGAAAAAGGAAGAACCTAAGAATAGGGGTGAACCAAACACATCCATAGCTCCATCTAGTGCAAATAATTCTTCTAAAAACTAAATCCAATCATGGGTTTTGGGGGAGCAATTACACAAAAAACAAACAAAACCCTATTGTATGACATGTAAAAGAGTGACACAAAGATATGTGATGTAAGATGAAATTATGAATGCTTTGAAAAATATTTTTGGTAGAAAATATGCAAATTTGAGGATTTGTGGAGTATTTTAAGGTTTATATTGTATTCATGAGGTGTTTATCAGCTTTTTGGAGATCAAATACAGTAAATGGGAAATTAGGGCAGATTGGTAAAGTACAAAGTGAAATTCCAAGTCGTGATAAATCACTTTTACATACTTGAAAGAAAGTAGAGGGAGTTGAAGGAGATTTAAAGATGATTCAAGGCATCTGGCATCAAACCCTAGTTTTCATCAAGCATGAAAAAGGTATTACAACTATCTATACTTTGTGGGTTTCTATTAGAAGTAATTTCCATAAGCATCTATAAAATAATTGAGGGAGAAATGGCCACACCAACCATGGTTGATATTTTGAGAAACCTAGACCGAAATTCAAAAGGTTTTCATAGAAGGTTTTCGACATTGACCTTGTTAGTGCATTTTCAAAAATTCCAAATAA
>VDFB02044031.1:0-11317 GCA_007258455.2 Sequoia sempervirens
TGGCTTCATCCTCTCTCTCATCTCCATGAATTGAAAGAGGTCCAACATCGCCTATGAGGTGATGTATAGGGAAGGTATGTGTAGGTTGTGATCTCATCCACCAACACTTGTAGGCTATCTTGGTACCTACATCATCCAACTTCGATGTTGGGGGAACATCCTAGTCCTCATCATTTGAATCACTAAAAACAACATCATTAACTGTGAGATGTTGGATGTCTCCTGGTTTGGAGCCACTTAGTGTTGCTCTCAGGTATATAGGTTGTGGCCTAGGAGATAGCTAATCATTCCCAAACTGCCACATGACTCGATCATAATAAAAGGGCATAACTATATGGTCATGTTGTCTAAGAAATAACCTATCCTATTGCAACCTCACAAGTTGTCATGTGAGATTTTTCCATTGGGGTATGGTGTAGTAAGGTCTCCATACTATAGCATCCTCCTCTAGATGATCAAACTGAACCCTCTAATATAACATATCCTTGAACTACCAATCCTGTCTTAGTGTGTAGTTGAATGCTCGTGGATAACCCATGACTGCTACAATAGGATAACTTGTAGGCCTAGTACACGTGATATGCTTGAAGGCCCAAACTTGTAAAAGCATATAGTGGACTATGTTATGTAGCTCTCAATATACAAAGTTCCCAAGATCATAATAGAGATGAACCAACATCTTACAACCCCAAGAATAAATGGTTTGATGTCGCTCCATCTGGTGAATGGTGAATGAGGCCTCCATCTAGGTGTGTGCCTCATCCATTTGGTACAAGAGATAGAGCCATAGTAACAACCATGATCCTCTGTAGCAATGGTGAGCATGTGTATAGCAACCACTATAGCTCAATGTGAGCCCTGATGTCTCCTAGTGGAATAGGGTGACCCATGCAATACTCAATATCCCATCTCATCTGCTTGTATGTGTGATCCTCCTCTATATGAATGGTCTCACCTTAGATAGATAATCTCAAAATATGGTGTACATCCTCTAGGATCATTGCCATCTCTCATGAAGGTAGATGGAAGGTGCATGTGTTTGCACTCCATCTCTCTACTAATGCCATCAATATAATATCATGATACCTCATGGGTGGCATGACATAGATCTAGAATAAACCAGTATCACATGAAATGTCAACCTCCTCGTCGAAAAGCCAAGTAACCTACTCTCAGAGAAGGGTGAATAATCTACCTCTGAAACATGAGTGAGTTCATGGAAGAACCTAAAATAAATGAAATACATCATCAACAACATGCTTAAAAATATTAACCAAGTAATTCAAAGTGAAAGAAAGTTGCTCTAGGATGCTTCGGCCAAAATTGGACACTTGGGTCATTTTTGGATGGGGGGATCTTGGACACTTTAGTCATTCTGGGACACATGGGCCAAAATGGGACAGGTGGGCCATGTTTGGATGGGGTCCTAGAACCTTCTAAAAATATAGAAAAAAATGCTATAAAATAAAAAACGTAAACATTAAGCAAGGTACAATGGAATCACTGTGTGTCAAAGCTCGCCACGTGCCACCTCGTCTTACAAAACTTCTAGTCTAGGGGGTTAGTATGGTTGTTGGGTCAACATCTTTACTCACTCTACAACAAGGTAAGTTTTCAATTGGTAAATATCAAATGATGGTCAAAAGCATCATTTTTCACTAACATATAGTAAATACTTTCCAAAGCATATTTCATTCCAATCATCATAACGGGGGCTAGTGAACTTTGTTTTTGATGTCGTTTGTTGTGTTGGATTCATGGTTTCATCCCAAATCTTATTTAATATCTATAGATATGTGGTGTTGTCATCTTAATTCCCTATTGTAAACATTCACATCACTATGTAAAGCAATTTGATGAGGCTAGATTTCTATCTTGATTCTACCTCCATAAAACAAGCGAAATCAAGGGGGCATACATCTACCCTCGAATTCAATTCTCTATAGAAGTTAGACATGTTTTAAGATGATTTTGAATAGCTAACGAATCACTTTTGCAAGATGTGGTTCCTAACTTAATGGTTGAGGTACCTTTGCTCAGGTGGGTATAAGGGTGGATTTAGGGCATTTTCAGCGCCATTCTAACTTCATTGCTCCCTTGCTGATTGCTCTGGCGATTGAGATTTCTGTTTGAAGCTTTGAGAATCGATCTTAATTTGTTTGGGTGAGGATTGCTTGAGTGCCGGTGTCGGTGTTTTCATTGCTTGGATGTGTTTGCTGCGAAGGTCGCATTTTCAAGCTCGAATTTCTTCCGCTTCGATCCATGGTATGTTATCATTGCCCTTCCGTTTTGCTTGTATGGTGATTGAGAGCTTTGCATTGGGTATTATTAGATTTGGGTCGGCCCTTGATTGATTTTGGTTTCATATTTATAGAGTCGGGGTTTGACACATCTTATGTTGTGGAACCCTATTTCCCTTGCCCTATGAGCTCTATTTATCCATGGGACGGCGTATGTATCCTTTAGAAGGGGTCCTCGGTTAGATTACTTGCTTTTTAATGCGAAGTTTGATTTTGTGCGAAGTTGGGGTTTCCCTTGGTGTTCGGCCCAGAACGAAGATTTCTTTTGTTTGAGCGATCTTGTCCCTGTATCTTGTTGACTTCCCTGTCTTGTGAGGATTCGAGTGCTTTAGGTAAATCCTTAGCCGATACTTTAGACCCTAAGGCTTGCTCTGGTTTTAATGGCGGAGATTTGATTATTCGATTTAGGGCACCATCATTTTGATATGGGAATTTGTCCTTTGCAAGTTTCTGGGACTTTGGGGTCCTTTGCGCTCTGAATTTTGTTGATTGCCGTCGGTTCTGAGATCATTCGAGCTTAGGTGGGGAGGATCCCGTGGTCGTTTGAGTTTCGGGTCGCGTGTCGCCATTTTTTGGGTTTCCAAGGTCGTCGTGGAATTTCCTCGCTGTCGGATTTTCCCGGTTTGGACTTATTCCGCGGACTGGGGTTATTTCTGGAATATTCTAAGTTGTCCGTGAAAATCCGTTCCATCCGGATTTTTCTGGATTTCCTGTCTGATTGTGTCCTTTCAAATGTTTCGATGATAAGATTAATGGAACGGTTGTTTAATGCTTATTTCTTTTTGCCAATGAGTGAATTCAATGATTATCCTTTGTTTTTTCATCTGCACTAATGATTTATTTGACTAATGATGCTTTGGCAGCAGGAATCCGTCTGGGTCAGATTTCTCTGAAATTTCGCCCTGACGGTATTTTCCCGGTTTGCATGATTTTCCTGGACTATCTGATTTCTCCGGATCTCGAAGGATTAACAGTTGGCAATGGACTTTGATTGATTTATATGATTTGTGCTAACCTTTTGGATTGGAATAGGCATAACAATTGAATACTAATGATGATTTTTGGATGTGCAGGCCGAATCAAGCAAACCTGCTGTTGGAAAGTCTAAGGGTGGCGCAGGGGCTTCGTCCATCTCTGAGATAGAACGACTACGACTGGACATGAAGAACCAGCTTCCTGAGAGAAAAGTGTCTTCTATGTGGGCCGAAGTATCAGATACTAATGTTGGTGCTTGGCGATATGAGGAGTTCAAGCAAAGAACGGCAGAGAAGGACTTGTCCGCCTTGAGGCAAGGGATGATGAACTCCGGGTTGGTACATGTGGCAGGGTTCCCTCCAGCAGTTCAGTGTTATGAATTAATCTTGGAGTGCGCCCGACAATACGACTTTGATACACAGAGAGTGGTTAGCACCGAGGGAAGAGTCCTGGCCAACTTCAGTCCAGCCTCTATTGCACAAGCTTTTAGCATGCCGGATCTTCCTTCAGTGTGTGCCTTGAATATTGACACTGCCAAGACATACTATGAGAACGAGCCAGTCAAGGCTCAACAGATAATCAACTTGTGGCTAGAGAAGCCAAAATCCCATCATTCAAAGTTGCCCAAACAGCTGCACAGGGTAAAATTTAGGTTAGATGTATATGATGCCATCACACTTCTGAGCAGGGTGGCCGGATTGAGAAGTGCAGGGGTATTGGAGAGTTGGATGGTCCATGTGATCACCAAAATTAGTCAAGGGACCAATTATCACTGGGCAGGGCTAATCAGTGCTGAGATTGATAGACAGTTGAGGAATGTCCTGGAGGCCAAGAAATTCACGATGTCCTCATATGTAGTGTATGTGTTGGCCATCTCCTACCCATACAAGGGCCTGAGTCCGAGGGGAACAATCGAACAAGACATAATCTATGAGGTGTATCCGGAACTGAATCTTGGGCATAAGGATTACAAGAGGGCCAATGATGCATTTACAATGCACATTACCCGGACACTCCAGAATGCAGAACACATGAGATTGTCCGATGGAGCTAAAGGACTAATCAAGAACTACGGAGCATGGTTCATTCAGTTCCCTACATTCACTTACCTCAGGATTGATGGATGCCCAGTTGCTCCTTACAGGTTGCCTCAATATCCCAATGACCACATTGTGCTACTGGAAGTTGTAAGACAAATCTGTGAGTTTGATGCAGTGGTGAAGAGGGAGAAGCACAAGACAGGCTTCAGAGGAGACTTCCCTCTTGGGATTGGTGTGGGAGAGATGTGCCCGTCTATCCAATCATCTCACACCACAGGGGAGGAACTGGCAACCTATGGATTCTCCTTCCATTCGAAAAGAATGAATTTTGATATAACTGGAGAGGCTCAGAAGAAAGCTACCCGAGAGTATAGGCACAAAGATGACTTGGAAGACTATTGGGTCAATATCAAAGATGACCTTGAGGTGAGGAAGAAAAGATATTCTAGGTTGCCTGTGGAGGCCATTAGGCAATATAATGTTAAGCTGATTCTGGATCAACTTGATGATGATGGAAATCTGGTGCAGGACCACGCCTATGAGGCAGTGAAAGACAGGCCAACCGGAGATATTAACTGGAATGAAGATGAGATTACAGAACTGGAAGACCTAATGGCCCCTATGATGAAATTCACTCTTTCTTGGGTGAAGCATAAAATTTGGGAATTGGAAAATGCAAAGGTAGCTTGCACCTTTGAACTGATGGGAAATCTCAACCCCATGTCGACTTCTAAAGAATCCGGGGAAGATGACCCCAAAGGGAAAATAGCAAAAACTTCACCATTCAAGATAAAATTCAGAGGTCCCAAGGGAGTTGAGCCTGAAACGAAGTGGAAACCTAAAGGGAAGCGAAGGTGGAAGACCCTGGAAATCAGCAGGTCCTCTGATGAGGAAGAAACGGAGAAAGCCGAAGAGGAGGATGATCCTCCACCGCCTAAGAAAACTAGAACAACAAGGACTGCCAAGAAGAAAGATCAAGTTGCTTCAGAGGATGAACCTCCAATTGTCGATGTGGAGAGTTCCAGAGGGGAGAAAACCAAAGTCTACACAAGGAAATCAAGGACTCCCTCTCCCAAGGATGCTGCACATCAGAGAGACTCTTCCCCAAAGCTACCAGTTGAAGAGCCACCAAAGTCTGTTTCTCCACCGCCAAGCACACCTGAACTGAAGAATCCGGATGAGCATGAAACTAGCGTGGAGGCAGGACAGTTCAAGGAAGGAACACTTTTCCATGAGGCAGCTGAGCTTGAGGTAGAAACAGAAGAAAGACACACTTCTCTGTTGGTGCAATATGAGGATTCCCCGGAAAGTGACAGAGGTCGTGGATCACCTGAGCCGGGGGAAAATGTCCTTGCTAGGACTCCATCACTGGTGCTTCCAGAATTAGGACTTGAAGAGCCCGACCAAGGTGAACAGCTTCCGAAAAAAGAAGATGATAGGGCAACCGCAGAAGAAGAAAAAGTGACAGAAGAGCCGGAAGATGCCAGGACAGAAGAAATCCAGACTGACCCTGTAGCCCCAGACTGGCTGGAGAAGGAACTTGCAAGGAAGAGGCAAGTAATTGTTGAAGATACTCCCTTAGACTAGGATGAAATGCTATCTAAGATTGGTAAGGGAAAGAAGAAGAAAGCTGCCAAGGTGATCTCAAGGGTGGAAAGGGATGAAGCATACAACAGGGTAGTCCACATTGCCACCCCTGCCGCAGATAAAACGAGGGAGGATATTACAAGCCATGATTATAATGTCCAGACTATCAACCTCGGGCCAGTCTCTATGGAGCAGGATATTGAGGAGTTTGAAGGATCCAGCACAGTAATTGTGGACAGGTTGAAGAAGGAGACCCAAACCAAACACGAACTCAAGAAGGAAAATGAACGGCTAAGGAGGTGTTTGGAGGAGGTTATGAAACCTTTGCAGTCCCTTCACCCTTCTTCATCTGCTACTCCCAGGTTTCTGCCTAAGGAGACTATCTCCGGAATCGAAAAGATGAAGGCCTCATCTCAGGCTGCAATAGATTGGCTGATGGATGTCCAGACCAAAGGAGATGATACGATTAAGGAGATCTTATCTGTGGGAAAGGATGCAGTCTGAGTGAAGCAGCTGTTAGAGCATATCCTGTCTCAGGATAAGGATGACATGGACCTCCTGTTGCAGAAATCGAAGGTTATCCTGGGACATGGCAAGGAGCAATTAGCTAAGGATGGAATCCTTCCTTCCTCCAAGTTGGATGAGCCGTGGGAATGGTTTGAGGCACTGTAGATTAGGCATAAGACATTGAAGAAAATACAGAAACGAAGAAGGTTAATTGACAGTGAGCTTACTGCAGTCTATGACGGATGCATTGCCTTCTTTGAGGTAATGACAGGGAGGAAGAAGATAGTTCCCAAATATCTGAGCTTGGAACAATTGAAGGAGTGGTGGCATGAAATTTATGCCCCGGATTCTGATGGAGCTGTCACTGGCCACCTACTTGATGATGCAGCTACATACTTGGTGGTGATGGATAGATACATGGCCAGCAGGGAGGATTGGAACAAAATTGTTGAATGGTCCAATGAAGAAATAGATTCCATTAAATGCCGACTCAGGGTTTTGCCATTGCCACCTATTGCTGAGTTGGAGGGAATATTCTTGAAGGTCCAAGGGTCATCCGGGCAGAAGAAGGATAAAGGGAGTAGCAGTTAATGCTCATTTCGAGATTTGTGCTTCCCTATTATCATAGGGCATGCATTGGACCGGACTTCCTTGGGGACTGTGTCAAAGCCGACTTGGATGATGGCATTTAATGTGTGCCTTAGTTCATTTTTCCTTGGCCGACCTGTTTTGGCGGATTTTTATTATTTTGTAAAAATGTTTGGCTGGGCCAACATACCTTGGGATTTGCTATTAATAGGCATTCTTGCCTCATTGTAAGTAGTTAGACATTAGCTAGACAGTGATAGAGAAGTGAGAGCAATAGTTAGAGCATTTTCCTTAGAAGTAATATTCAGTTTCTTGAAGCAAATTCTGTATCAGAACAGTTGAATTGTTGCAGCATCTTGGTGATTAATACAATTGAAGACATTGTGGTTTTCCTGGTGCAATCTCTTGTGTTATTTCATCTTGCGTGGTTCTTTTGTTCTATCTTTCAAATTGCTTGGAAATCTAGGGTTTAGTATTTAGAAATAAATCAGTTTCAGTTGGATGTATGATGTTTATAATTTCATATTTGGAATGTTTGTAGCTATCTTTGGTCTATACTCCTAGTAACTATCTGATTGTAGTAGGCTGGTGAAGTCAACCTAGACCATACATATTCAATGTGCCTAAGTTCGATTGTAGATGCAAGTCTATGATTTGAAAATTTAAATACCTTAGAAGATTGCATCGTTCTTGTAAGATTGCATTGTGGGTCGATCAGGAACTGGTTAGTTGAGATAGGTCCATTCCAAATATCTGTTGTTTACATTGTTCATTCTAGGAGTAGTTTAGATTCTATTATATCCTCGCACCCTTATCTTTTTCTATTTCTTTATCATTTGGTTAGATTTAGGATTTAAGATCATCATATTGTCAGATCTGATAAGTTGAAAGATATAGTTTGCTTGTAGTAAGGTCCCTTTGTGATTACCAGCATTTTCACATAATTATCTGAGCTGTTTATGCACTGTTATGACCTAACTAGAAGAGACCTTAGAGGTGATTTGTTAATTTGTGTGAGAATAACCTTTCGAAGATAGAATATTGCGTGCAATGCGAGTTGTTGCTATCGCGAAAAACCATCAACAGTTAGGCTGAAGGAGGGGGCTTGAATGAGCACAACGGATCATTTTGAGAGCGCCATCTACTCGAGAGAGATACAAGGAGGAATACGGATCTACCACGAGGAGGAATATTTGCATGAGTTATAGTTCCGCAGCCTTTAGGTCCCAGGGAGGGACACAGAGAAGAGAATCATCATCTGTCCCTCACCAGCATGGAGTCCATATCTTTACATCTTGGTTTGGTATGCCACCTACGCCCAGGTTTCACGTTCCGCGGCCCGGCATCGACCTGGGATTAACCCGGCCACAGCCAGCCGCCCCAGTGAGCTTCGCGCCCGGCAGTGGCCCCTGATTCTTCCAGGCATGGTGTTGCGTGGCGTGGCACAGGCCCAGCCTTACATTGCTGGTTCGGGGTTGCCATTGGCTGATGTTTGAAATGGGATCATGGAGGGAACACACAAAGATTTTTTCAAACTTGTCTCAAAGATAGGGGAATAGTTCATGAGGACGTTGCCTGTAGGTTATTCCCTTATTCACTAGGAGAAGAAGCCTTTTACTGGTACAACCATCTCCCTGCTGGTTCAATCCTTAATTGGAATGATCTTGAAAAGGCCTTTTTATAGAAATTCAGAATTCCCATCAGTGCCAATGAGTTATTCCTGCAGTTCATCAAGGTTAAGAGAGAGGTTAATGAACCGATAGCCAGTTTCAATAATAGGTTCCACCGTGCATTCAACAGATTATAAGACCCATATGTTTTGGACGATGGTACTGCCCTGTGGGTATATTATGAAGCTCTGGATAGCCTAACAACAACCTTTTTGAAATGGAGACTTAACCCTCTAGGTACCCTGACTGATGCTTATACAGAAGCTGTCAAGCTTAGTACAGATCTGAGACAACACCTGACCGGGCCATTACCTTCTCTGGGACCAGTTGCACATCTTAACCAGATTCAGGCAGTAAATCAGGCCATCACCAATCATACCCCAATTATGAACCCAGTTCCCCAATTACCTATGGTACCACACCCTGGTCATCCCATGAACCAGATCTCTCCTATGACAAACTTCCTTCAACAACATGTCAATTAGCCAATGTATCAGACACAGTCGAATAGCTTCCATGCTTATCTGCAGAATTCTGAGGTGTTGCATCAGTCTTTAGGATCCGCCACACTGCCTATTCCCCCTCAGAATAACCTGAACCAGATCCCTTACCAAGATCCCAATAGGGAGAGGATTGATGAAATAGCTGAGCAAATAAAGAAGTTAAATCTAGAGGTGACTTACTTAAGAAATCAGAACAGTCAACTGCAAGCTGCCCAGAAGGGAATGCAATCTAATCAGAACAGAGAGTTTTCACAAGGACAAAATTTTGACAGGGGACAGCGTAATGACAGAGGGTTCTACAATGATAGGGGATATAACCAGGATAGGGGTTACAACAATGACAGGGGTTTCAATAATGAAAGGAGGCAAAATTTTGATAGAGGCCAAAGAAGTGGATCAGGATTTGATAAAAGGCCACCACAAGGACAGAACAAAACTTGGAATATAGGGCCTAATAATGGAGGAGTCCCTACCCCATTGGATCAACTTTCCAATCAAATTGTTAATCAGTCTGCAAACCAACCAGTCAGTCAAGATAAGCCTCCTACTGGTGTGTATCTGGCTGAAGCCGCTCTATCAGGATGGTGCAGGCTCCATAAGACAAGCCAACATTCGGAATTGGAATGTCCAGAGTTCCAAACTGCTGCTTCTATTTTTCAGTATGAGGTAGAGAACAATGTGAATGGACAGGAGATGGTTCCTTCTAATTCCTATGATTCTCCTGTGCTGGTATTGAATCATGCTCCTTTTCCAACCAGCAACGAAAATGTGCCAGAAGAACCTGATTCCTAGGAAGTCGAAACAGATCAGATTTGTAATGGAGATGAGGTTGCTCGGCTATTCAATGAAGAAATGAATGACAATGGCCCCCTCAATCAGGAGGAAGCTTATGTTGAAGAAGTATAGATGTTTCAGAGACAAGGATTGAGGGATATGCCTCATAGACGCCCACAGCCTGGAGGACCTTTCACCACCTCCATTCCTCCCAACAACTTCAGTACCCCTCCAGATCCTAATGCTAGTAACAATCCATCCTATCCACATGTCTCCAAGCAGTACTTTTTGAAGGACAGAAAGGCTCAAACTGAACCACAGAAGGAAAAGGCTATCCAAGCTAGCAAGGATAAGGTGGAGGAACCATCTAAGGAAGTCTCTACTGATATGAGTGAGGAGCAGATGGGTTCATATGTAGCAGAGGAATTCAAAAAATAAAGGTAAATCTTTCTGCATTTGAATTGTTAAGGTTCCCTGCAATTAGGAAGGTTGTCTTAGGCACCTACAATGCAAATTCAAAGTCATTGGACAAGTCTTCTAGCGAACATGTCAGCCAGACTTCCAGTTTTCAGCCTATGAACACACAAAATCAGACCCAAATTAGGACCAACCCGCCTCTGGGAGATAAAGGAAAAGAAAAGGACAGAACTCAAGTGGCCCAAGTGGACACTTAGCCCACCTTGTTTCAAAGAAAGATAGAAACTCCACCATTTCTGATATCAGTCTGAATCTTTGGTAAGAACCTTCACAATTGCTTGTTAGATTCTGGTGCTTCCACCAACGTGATGCCTCTTGGAGTTTGTAGGGCTCTAGGAATTACACCTGCTGATTCCCAGAAGAAGGTCACTCAGCTGGACAGAACTGAAGTGAGTGTGGTAGGAGAACTTAACATGATCCAGATGCAGATAGCCTCTTATCCAAGGATTCAACAGGTTATCAATATCCAGGTAGCCGATATTCCTGATGCATATGGTTTGATTCTAGGGAGAGAGTTCACCAAAGCTTTTAATGGATATGTGTCCACTGATCACTCTCACATGTGGCTTCCATGGAAAGGAGTGCCTAATCAAATCAGGATTGAGAGAGAGCCCCGAATGAAGTACATGATTACAGAATATCAAAAGACTTCAACAAAAGTACTAATATCAGAGGTTGGAATGGGAAATTACCTGCTATCGGCTCAATATGAAGAATCAGATGTAGAAGAGGTGTTGATGCTACACTCAATGCCTATGGATGTTGAGAAAGGGTCCAGTCATGTTGAAGTTCTGACAGAATTAGTCGAAAAAGAAGAAGCACCTAAAGATAAACAGATCAGCTTATTGGACGATTTCCAGGAATTCATTAGGCGATGTATGGAGAACCAGACTCAC